>NTPY01000067.1:786661-829781 GCA_002922825.1 Brachionus calyciflorus
AAAAATATCAAAATATCAGAATAGCAATCTATTTAATCCTTTCACCCCAAAAAAACGAAAAAAAAGAAGTAATCGTAAAAGTTATGTTTTTAATTTTTTACATTATTTTTTGAAGTTTTCATAAAACCAAAAGTTTTAAAAATTTTAAAAAATGATATTTTGATACTTGATACAAAGCATAACATGGCCTCAAGCTTTTTAGTCACTTGGAATTTTTCAAATCGTGCTTTAGAAATAATTAGCCGTCTGAGAAAAAAAAAAATTATTTTTTTTCCCTAAAGCTTCAGACACTATTTCGGAGCAAAATATGATTCAAAATTAAAGTAAGTCAATTCTAAATATGATTATTTCTGTTCTATTTTGGGTTCTTATGCACTAAGAATTTTTACTAATTTTTGATTTAAAATTAATTATTAATTAAAAAAAAGCATTAAGATTACTTGGTTCTGTTAACTTCATCATTTAAACTGAGCAATTCTTTATTTTTTTTGTAATTTCTGAATGAAAAAGTCTGTTTGGTCTAAATTATTCATTTGAAAATAATTAAATTAATTAATTTCAATTTGAAAATCTGAAAATTTTACATTAGCTTTTTGAGTCGTTTGAGCCTTATTACTATTCAAATTCATATTTTGGCTTTCTTTAACCATATTTTCTTTTTCATCTGTTTCATATTGACCAACGGCGTGTAAAGCCGCTGATTTATAATTGAGAAATAGTGGTTCACCTAATACCTTATAAGGCATGTTAACAGGTGTTTTAAAACCCATGGAAGAAAGTTGATCTTTGCGACGATTATAATTTTCTTTGCGTATTTCATCACGTAGCGGTATAGTAGCATTATAAACATTAAAACTTCTAGCTTGTATTTTGACACCTTTGTGTGATGGTAATTGTAAAGGTATAGGTTTAATAAATGTTCTTGGATCAGCTATTTCGTTACGTATCATCTCAGATCTCATTTCCACCTAGACCATCTTAAATAAAATAAAAAACACTTATATCAAGATAAGGAAATAATAATTTTTTTTTTTAGTTTTTAATTTTTTATTTAATTTTTATTATCAAAAAAAAAAAAAACGATACTCAAGAAATTATTTAGCAAATAAATAAAAAATTAAAAACTAAATTGGTGTTTTTTGAGAGTCACTTTTTCTTTTTCGAGATTTCAAAAATCTATGTTGCCATGGTTAATATAAGAGAGAAAAATTCGAATAGCAAGTTTTAATAAAATAGGAAAATAAAAACAAACAAAAAAAAGTTTTTCTTGGTTTATTTTTTTTTTTTTTGATTATTTAAATTGTTCAATTTTACAAAATACGCCTTTAGTTCCTTTAAAATTTTTGCTAAAAATTAAATCTTTCATTTTTTAATTCTTGAGTTCTGAGCAAATGGCGTGACTCAGGACAATTTTTCGAAAAGCTAATCAAGACAATAAAAAATGAGGTTTTACAAACAAAAATTTTACATTTTGATGAAAAATTAAACATAAGAAAAATGGGAAAAATTCTCTTGGGTTTTTGTTTTCCTGCACAGCTTTAAATTCTTTTCAAACTTAAAAAAAACATTCAAAAATGTTAAATTAAGAGGAAGTTAAAATAAAAATTGCTAAGTAGCTTTTAAAAAATGATCAATAATAGTTTATAATGATGAAACCAAAAAATCCTTCAAAAGTTTAAAAACTTGATTTTTTTTAAATGAGAACCGATGCTGACAATTAATATATGTTATTTAGCTTAAGCAAATTTTAGATCGTGTGTTAACTAAAAGCTTCTTATTTCGGCTAAAAACATAAAATATTTTTTTAATTTAACACTTAACGACCATTAAAAGCAAATATTGTCTTGTTTAAAGAATAAACTTTTATGAAATATTTCGTAACTTTAAATTGAAAAAATTAATAAAAAAAATATTTAATAAAAATATTATACCTAAATGGGACACTAGGGCTTGTATTTCGAACATTTTAAATTTTATTTTTTTACATTTATTTTTTTTATTTGTCTATTTTATGATTAATCTTTATTTGCTTATACATTTTAATTAAATTTTTTTTAGGTAATAAATAAAATCAGCAGTAAATTTGTAACCAAGTTTCCTCTGATGAAAATTAGGTAAAATCTTCATTTATCAGTTCGAGTATTCTACAAAGCGATATCCTAAATCCAACTTAGGTTATTATTAGTTCGCGGCGTTTAGAACTTTTGAGAGCCAATTTTTATTAGAAATTTTCTAACATTTAAAAAAAAAATGTTCACGTTCGAACTAATGAAAATTTTGAACCCAATAGTATTGTGCTGGTACTCCAGCAAAATGAATGGACTCCTCTATAAACTTTACCTTTTTTATTAGCTTTTCTTTTATTTCTTATATAGACTCTGTTCGAGCAGTGTTCGGTTTCTGTTCGTCTTTTCGTTAACTTATTTCACCTTTGTACTGTAGTTAAAGCTAAAACTAACTTGCAAAAACATCGTTATGTGTTGGGTATTTTTTTTAAGTCGACTGGCTATTTTTTAAACTCGACTTGAAAATTTCGAAATTAAAAAATACAATTAAGGCGAATTGTTTCAAAAATAATGTGATAATTTTTGAAAAAGAAAAAGGTATGTGTAATAAAAAATCAAATTCAAAAATAATGAAATTGTGTGAATCAACCTGATTTTAGGCTAAAATTTTAGGATTTGCCATTTTTAAAAAGTCTAAATGACTTTTGATTCTTGTCAAGCAAAGTTAGCTGAGCAGTTTGGCATTAAAAAATTGTTGTGATTTGTCTTTCAGTAATGAAAATTTTTAATTAAAAAACATGTTTTCGCAATAACGACCAAAAAAATGAAAAAATTTGAAAAAAGGTTATCAATTAGATCTAATATGACTTTTATAAAACTTGTTGAGCTAAATCGATTTGTAAAAGGTAAAGGGTCTTTGGTGGATTAGAAATCAGTTAATTGACGAAAACCAGTGATTTTCAAAATGGGGGATAGCTCAGTTGGTACCGTCATGGGCGTCCAAGCATAAGGTTGAGAGTACAAATCCTGTTCGAGTCGAAAAAATTCAAATGAGTTCCCAAATTATCTCCTGGTGTTATATTGAGTAAAAAACCTAACTAAACCAGCTTGTGTCCGTTGTAACGCTACTTTAATTTAATTTACTTTAATTTTATATATTTACTTTTCCAAATTTGGAGGTTAATTCTATTCAATAAATAAATAAATAAAAGTTTTGAACAACTTAATATTTTTACAAGTCTTCAATTTCTAGCGAGAAAATCAAATATTTCAAAAAGAAAAAAAAATCCATGCGAGGTGCATTTAAGACAAAAACACGCAAAAAAACTTGGGCTTTTTTTGAAATTTTGAAAAAATTAAATTTTATTAAATTAAGCCTAAAATTTGATTAATAGAGAAAAAAAACAGTGATTTTTAATATTTGAATTTTTTTTATTAAAATTAAACGAGGCTGTAAGAATATTTTTAAAATAAAAGAATAATTGAAAAAAAAAACTAAAATAAACATGAGGTAAAATATTTTTAAAACGTTTAATCTATTTCGTTCAAATTAGTATAATTATTTTTGTCACTAAATTCAATGCTTTCTTCGCTTTCTACGTCGTAAAACTCCTCTTCACTAACGCTTTCTGATGACAAATTATTTGATTCCAAATTAAGGTCATCATTTTTTGTATTTACTTTTTCATTGTGATCATTTACATGAGCTGGTCTTGTTCTTAACCTATACATCAAAACGTAAGCATCTTTACTTACGACTTGACGTCCATCCTTAACTGGACAAACATCTTGATCATCGAACAATCTCCAACTTAATTCGTCTTCAGTTGTATCAACTTTATCATGTGTTCTTGCATAAGCCGTATAGTGTCCTACTGATAACGAATGTCCTATATGATTGATCACACCACACAAATCATAAACACAATTTTCTTTTTCTCTATTCACTAAATAATCATTCATGTTCAAGTTTTGTAATGGAAAATTTACAAAATGATTAAGTTTGTTATAAACTACGCGGTTTTGAAGTAAATAACTAAATCTAGAATTCATCATCATGAATTTGGCTGCTTCATTTGTCGGGTCCAAATCAGCTGCTTTACTCGCTTGAAATCTCTTTAGAGTCACAATTAAATATTTAGGTAATTTCCATAAGCTCATTTGTTTCGTTGCTTCTTGATGCTTTTTACATTTTGAACAATACCATGGATTATCACTAGTCAACTTTTCCGGTTGAGTGAATAATTTAAGACAATCGTCTAAATCAACTCCATTCGTTTGATTTTCTTGACTTAATTCAACAATATTTTTTAAATTAGTTTTAATTGTACGATCAAAATTAGAATTGTTATTCCATTTGAGAATTAATTTAAACATTTTTTTGTTTGATTTTTCAACTAGTTCCCACAAATTATTTGGGTCGATTTTTTGATATTTTGACTTAGCGGATGAATCTAACATTTCCAATTCGAAAATACTATTTTTGGACAAGTCAAAATTTTTTAATTCAAGCGATTTTAATGATTTTTCAATCAAAATTTTTTTTAATTCTTGATAAAAATTTTCAGACTTGAGTTGGCTTTTTTTAAAATTTATTACAAATGGTAGACCAATTCGATCCGATGGTTTTATACATATTGACTCGCTATGCTTTTTCCAATCACTTTTTTGACACTCTCTTAATTAAAAAACAAATAAATATTAGCAAAAAAATTTTATATTATTTAAAAAAAAAATTACTGATTGCAATAAGCCGATCGATAGCATTTGGTACATCTTGGTAAACTAGTAGTTTGTTCATTCATTTTAAGACAATATGAACATTCAGTAATAGCATAGTTTGAAATTGGAAATTTACAAGCTTGTTCTACTCTAAATTCATAGACAACATCATTTACTGGTTCCTCAATTTCAACTCTAGAAAAATTTTTAAAAAATATTATCAATGTTTCTAAAAATACTAATTCGAAAAACCAATCGACTCAAAAAAAAGTAAATATAAAAAACAAACATCAAATTCGAGAATCTGAAAAAATTTTGAGTCGATTCGTGTCTTGAATTAGTATTTTTGGAAAATATTTAGCTTGTATTAAACTTCTTTAAATCTTTTTAACGATTAAAATCATTTTAAATCTAAGATCATATGTATACTGATACTTTTCAATTAAAAAGTAAAAAAAGAATTTATTTTTCCTAAGTGAATTCGAAAAATTTCCTTAAATTCTTATCGAAGAAAAAGTGCAAAAAAAATAGTTTCCCAAATCAATTTGACATTCCAAAGTAATTTTTGTTCAGTTAAAACAACTAAGACTAGGTCTACTAAAAAAAATTTTAATTAGTTACTTTAAAAAATATATATTACAGTAATTTTACTTATTAAGGATTGTGTTTTGCATTAAATTTTTAATAAATTTTTAAAAAGTTTATTGCGAAACTCAATCCTTAATAAAAAATTATTTTTAATTCGGAAGTTTATAAGTACAATTCGTTTTAAATGAGTGGGACAAATAAAAGTACACTTTAATTTTTATAGGTGAAGATTCTTACGCTACAATGCGATGATGAAGTAATGCATTCCTAATGTGTAATAAAAAGCGATGTAGAGCCCGGATTAAACCGAAAAAGAGACATAATTATTAAAAATTTGATAAGTCCTTTCAGAAAAAAAAATCCGTAAAAAGAATAAAATAAAAATTTTTATTGGTCTTTTTTTTAAACAATAAACTTACATCATATAATGGGTGTTTTTCCTAAGAGAAGGTAGTTTTTCACTATTTTTTAAGTTATCATAATTTGAATCAAAAACGAAACCAGAATATTCATCATCTAATGTTTCATTCGTAAATTTTTCAATTACACACAATTTCAAATTTTTATCTTTGAATTCGGTAAATTTATTTTTAATTTCATCGAGAGCATTTTCAATGAGTGTTTCTTCGTTTAAATACAAATTAATTATGGCTAAATGTTGCTCAATTGAAATTAAAAAGTCAATAGGAATTTTAGGCTTTGCCAGTGGTACTAATAAATTACTAAATGGTTCGAATGTTATAGAGACTCGATGGCATTCTGGACAAGTTAATGTTGATTTAAATTGTCCATAAAAATTGTCAACTATTATCGAATTTTCACGACTTAAAAATCTATCCCACGATTTAGCGGCTATATTTTTACAATTAGCCAGACTGTCTTCTTCACATTCTAATGAATCTTCATAAAAAGGCTTTTTGAGAACACGATTTAAATCCTCGTGGATTAAACTAATCAATGAACTCATAAACTCTTGAGTGTCTTGTTGTTCATATCCGCGAAAATTCGAATATTTAGAGCATATTAAATCTCTTAATTTATTTGGTATTATATAACTT
The DNA here is from genome assembly GCA_002922825.1 of Brachionus calyciflorus. Lineage (NCBI taxonomy): Eukaryota > Metazoa > Rotifera > Eurotatoria > Ploima > Brachionidae > Brachionus > Brachionus calyciflorus. The sequence goes on from NTPY01000067.1 coordinate 793,035, forward strand.
GAGTCCGCTGTCCATAATTGTCGAAGTAAAATTGCAAATGAAATTGCCATTTTTCCATTTAGACCCAAAGCATTATTCATGTTTATCTCTTTTTGGAATTGTTCTTTGTTGACTTTAGATTAAAGAAAAAATTAGATGAAAAATTAATAAGAACCCTATTGAATTGAAAATGATACTTTGGCTTAATTTAATAAATATTTATTGAAAAAATGAAAAGAACTAGTTTCGTTCATTTTACAGTGGAATCCCAATTTATAACGAATTGGTCGGTACCGCTAAAAGCCAGTCGTTATAAATGGCATCGTTAAAAAAGATTTGCTCCAAAAGCAAAATAAGTAAATTTTATGGTATTATTTACAAAAAATTACGTAAAATATCGTAAAAATGAGTAAATAGTAAGAAAAATTCACATTTAATTTTAAAAAAATGGAAAAATTTTAAATTTTATTTTTAATATTTTTAAATTTTGTTAGGAAATTTTTTTATAAATTCCTTAAGCTACAGTGGTGTCGATTAGTTTTCAATCTGACGTCAGATAGACTTAATATTTTAGATTTTTACCCTTCAGATAACGAAGTCATAATTGCAAATTAATAACTACTATTTGTTAAGCCAATTAACGCATTATTACAGCCATTCTCACTAAGTTTGTTATCAAAAAACTTCCCCAAAAATAATTATCCGACTACATTGTAACAGAAATTAAAATATTTTTTCAAAAAAATTATTTTTTTATTTATTTATTTTTCGGATACAAAAAATTCAAATCCTATACTACGATACGGTACGTTTGCCATACGGCTACGACGCAAATTCGATAGAATTTCTGTAAATGCGGTTATGAGGAATTTTTTGTTTAAGAGTAACTTTATGGTATTTCTTTAAATATCTCTTGAAATTAAAGGATTTGGGTGAAAGAAATAGCTAACTTTTGATGGATAACTCAATTTTTTTGTTATAATAGGGTCTTTGAAACAATTATTTTTAATTTATAAAAATATAATTTTCAAATGTTAGTTTTAGGATTTTAACATTAGAGGAAACCGAGCTCTATTTTAAAGGTTACCTAAGAAATAATCTCTCAAATCAGTTGCATTGACTAAAAATTGTAAAGCAGCATTCATATAACAAGTATTGCCCAGATTTGCCAGACCAACATAACCATAATTGTTTGTAGTCTTAACTGGTTTAATTTTTGGTTCAGGTGGAGGTGATGGTGACGAGGATGGTGAACGATTTTTAACGATTTTTTGATCGTTTGCTCTACTTTCATTTTGTACACTTTTTTGATTCGGAGAAATACTTGGCCATGAAACCGTATTGATTGTAATTAAAGTAATTTCAATTTTAAAGTTAGAAATCTTAAATGAGCATTCCTCAGCGTTTATTCGATCGTATAAGTCGACATTCCATTCGAAAAAACACATTTCAGTCGAGTTGTTTTGTTTTAAAAATAAAGGATCTTTTGTTTTAAAACGAATTCTGCATGATGTCTCGCTAAAATCGACTTGAGTAAACTCAGAAACAATTTGTTTTATATACAAATACCAACTTATTTTATTTCCTGATTGTGTTAGATCATTTCGGACAAAATTGAGAATTTTGTGATCATTCGATTTTGGAATTAAATCTTCTTTGGCAACCATTTTTTTCCTCTCTCTCTAAATTTTCTGAAATTTTTCGGTCAACAATGAACTGTAAATAAAATATTTATTTATTCTTTTTTTATTAATTTTGAATTTTTTTTTCTCGAGAATATAGCTTTCAAAAATTATGTTGCTATTTTTTTTTCTTACACATAAAAATGCAATTTATTCTTGCATTTAAATATTTTCTTTTTTGGCGAAATTCTATTTGCATTATTGCAAATATTTCACTAATTATCCTTATTCTGGGATACTAGAATAACAAAGTAAATTAATGAAAATAATTTAAAAAAAAACTAATAGAATTACAACTCCGCAATTTTTTTCTAAGCTGGATTCTAGTGGTATTATTTACCTCATTTTTAAAACTAGGAGCTATAAACAATTTCTTTTTTAAGAGGCTTAAATTGAATTACAAATCGTTCTCAAGGTATAGTCATAGTGAATTCCTTTAAGCGACTCTCTAAGGACCTATACCAATCTTCACTTTCTTAAAATAACTTCATAATAAATAATTCTATAAATCATTGAAATAGCTTAATTTTGAAGATTTTTTAGTAGAATTTTAATATTAAATATCCTTGTTTGCACGCTCTATGATTTCATATATTAACCATTTTTTAAACCATTTAATTTTGTATTCCCTACATTTGAAAACGATTTTTTTCAAGACATTTTCAGAAATATTTTTAACTGTGAACCTTGGTGAACTTCGGGGAACTTTAGGGAAATTCGATAAAATCAAAAAGACCGTAAATGGTCATGAACGTTCACAAATGGAACACCTGAATGACCACTTATTAAATAAAAAACGGAAAGAAAAACGCGTCTCAAATCTTTAGATATAAACGATTAAACGCGTTTTTCTGCGCAAAAATAAAATTTCTTTTCTTCCCATATTTGGTTTATGTTTGAGTTTTAAATGTAGTAATACTGGATAAGAAAATTTAAAGTATTTTTTTCTGTAAAAGAAAAAAAATTCGTTTAAAAAATCATTTTTCGCTTCCATTTTTTCGACTTCCCATTGAATTTAAATAGTCACACCATGCCTCTGAAAACCATGGTATGATACATTTTCAAAAATTGAGATACATGAAATTTAAAAAAAAGATTATTTACTATTTTCTCCGGAACATTGTTCACTACAATACTGGCGGGTCAAGTCAAGTTTATATTTTTGAACGTTAAAGAATATTCACGAAAGTTCACAGATTTTTAAAAAATTTAAAATAAATATAAAAGGAACAAAGAATAAAATTCAATTTTTAATAAAAATAATTTTATTTAAACTTAAAAAAGTTTCGTCAATGTTAACAAACGTTCAAAAAATATTGACGTGACCCCCGCCAGTATTGTAGCAGTTTATGTAAAAATTAATTTTTTTAAATTTTCGAATTTTATTCAAATTAAAAAATTATAGTGTCATAAAAAATTTTTTAATAATAATTAATATTTATTAATTAGAAATAAGACTAACAAAATAACCATTCTTTATGTTCTTTAGGCCTACATCCATAAGGACATTCGTGAGGAAAACTCGAATTGGAAAATTCGGGACCACAACATCCATAACCACCAACATGACAATACAAACTTGATCTTTGACTAGGAAACGGCTCACCACCAAGTTTTCCACAATTAAAACTATCATGAACAGTTGCATTCCTTTTCACCGTACTCCAAAGATATTTTTTTAGAAAAATTTGATCAGCTTGTTTCTCGTCTCTATAAGAATCGTGCCAGCTTTTCAAATGAGGATTAAAAATTGTTTTGAAAACTTTTTGTGATAAATTTCTTTCTTGACCTGTCTTGAAACCCCATAAACCAGCTAACATAAAAATATCATGAAATGGATGATCTCTCATTACATGAAACAAATTGCTTGAATTTAACCAAGCTAAAACTGCGTCTCTATCTCGTTCAACTAAACAAAAATCAGAATCTCGACTTAAAAAAACATCGACAAATTTATCACCAATTGGAAGCCATCTCCAGAATGTTGGTATCATAAAATCTGGTGAAAAATCCTGATATAAAAGTTTATTAACATTACAAAAATCAACATTATCATATTTGCACTCTAGATTGCAAATAAATTTTTTATCAAATGAATTATCATGATAAAAACGAATAACCCAATCAGGAAAAACTATTTTAGCTGTTTTTAGAATTAATTCTAAGTATCGAAAATAGAAAGGATTGGTACCAAAAACAGAATATGATATTACTTTTTGATTAGGACCTCTTTTTAATACAGAATTAGCGTTACAACTCATTTTTGAATTTATAAATTCATCTAGAGTTAGTGTATAATCTTTGTTCGTTGTTTTGATTCGTATTTTTTCTTCCGTTCGAACAATTTCAATTTTTTCATTCTTCTTACAATCGCATAATGGTCTATTGACATTTTGATAGAGGCAATTTAAATCAATTGTATAAAATAGATCGTTTTGGCTTTGAATATTAAATTCTAAGATCAAAAAAAGTAATATAACAAACAGGATTAAAAATTTTATTAAATTTAATTTTTTTTTAAACATTTTTTTTTAATATGTTGTCATTATAAATACAATTTTTTTATTTTATTTTAAAAAGTATCAAAATAATTTTTACCTATTATCTTTTGAATTATTATTTTAGAAATCTAAATATTTTAAATAAATATTTGCTTTAATTTAACTTAATTATTTAACTTAATTTTTGGTTTAAATTAAAAATTCAAATATCTCGGCCGTTTTCTTTTTGTTGAAAAGAGATCGAGTAGATCGATCTGATCGATTGAAAATTTTCAAAAAGTCAAAATTGGTCGGTAATGAATTTTGGAAAATAAATCAATTTTATGTACTTTTTTTTATCCCATTAAAATAATAGTAGCCAAATTAAGAATTGCGCGTTTCTTATTTTAATTGCGCGCTTATTTTTTTGACTGTTTAAATATTAATGACTAAAAAGTTAGTTAATGATTTTAAAAAATTTTTTAGAATACATTAGAGAAAATGATAGACGCAGTGTCTAGGTATAAAGAGCTTTAAAAAAAGTATTAGAGATGATATTGGTCGGATAGGTGATATTACGTCATATTATCTAATAGAACGTAATATGACTGTGTGTAACGCGAAAATACTTTGACAGTAACACTGAGTCTTGAACATCATGTTGTTACATACCGGTGCGCCCGACAGGACCTAACAAAACGAATTGCAAGTGAGTGTCATGTTACGTAAAATTAAGAAATATTACGCCTCATTACGTAATATTACGCTCTGTATGGTACGGACCACCACTGCATAATAATATCAGCTAATTGATTCAAAAAAAAATTAGGAAAATTAAAATAAATTCAAATTAACCCGGACGTAAAGTATACTTTTGTAACGGATTGTAACAAAATAAAAAAAATGCTTTTACCAAAGTGTAATTTTGTAACGAATCGTATAACAAGTTATTTGATAATAAGTTTTAGCTATAATTGAAACCTTTAGAAGTTCAAAATATAAAAATAATCTATCAATTTAAGGGGCCTCAACTCATTAAAACTAGTATCTTTAAATTTTATTCCTCAATTGATAAGCGATTCCGAAAAATTTATGAATAAAAATTTTAATTTATAATGATAAAATCTAGCGAAGATGGTTTCGATATTTTATAAAACTATTTAATTTTGAAGTATTTCTGTAAAAAACCTTACTTTTAGCCATTTTTCATTAAAAATTTAGTTTTTTTGAAACTTTAGTAGCCTTTATTTTGGTTATCATGGTTAGGCATGAGTTATTAAGGCTCAAAATAGTTATTAACCAAATCTTAACTAGTGTTTATGACTTAAAAAATTAAAAATTTAATTTAAATTTATTATTTATATTTTTTTAAGTTTATCTTTATTATTACCAGCTTGTGGCCGCCGAAACGCTACTTTAATTTTATATTTACTTCTCCTTCACTCTAATCAATAAATAAATTATTATACAGATTTACTTTGAATCGTTTTAAATCCGTATAAAAATCTAGAATTTTAAAATTATTAATTTTGATTCCTAATTAATTTCTAAACATCAAAAAACCAAACCCGGTAAAGAAAACTTAGAAGAACTTTGCCGGATTGATTACTTCTTAAATTTTAGTGAATTTTATTTAACTTAGTCAAGACAATTTCTTCTTTTAATTCCCCATGGGCTTGTTGTTCAGTGCAGATTTTCGAAGTAAAAACAAGAATTCCGGAAATTAACCTATGATGAAAATAACTAAGACCATAAGGTTCTACTTAAAAACAAAAATAATTTTGTCTTTTAAAGAAAAAAATATTTTCAACTTTTTGAAAAAGTTTGAGGTAGAAAATATTTTTTTTTATATTCAAAAACAAATTATCAGAGTTAATATTTTTTTAAAATTATTTTTAACTTGACTACCCTAGTTAAATATCTTTAATAACAAGTTGTTTTTTTCTTTTTTTTTAACTAAAAGGAAAAATTTTTATTTTTCAAATCTTTCGATTCGAGAATTAACTCATTTGTTTTGACAATCAAAACAGCATCATATCAAAATTTAAAATAAAAATAATGGCTCATAATTTTAATTAAAATAATTTTTCCGATTATATTAAAAATCAATCAAATAGATAAAATCCGATACTTTACCACATTTTAGGCAAAATAAAGTATTTTAAAAAACCTAAATTTTACTTGAAATTGTTTTTGAATAGAATACAAGATTTTCCAAACTTTTCAAAACTTGATTTTCTGACATGTTCAAAAGTACAAAAATATGATTATTTATCATTTCTGAAAAAAATTTCAGAGAAAACGATTATTTTTAATTAAAATTTAAAAAAAATTTAAAAAACATAAGCCTCTGGTAAGTCTAAAAAAGAATTTCTTTAAAAAAAAATTTTTTTTCGCAGAACTTTTTGTCAGAAATATTTTTCATTTATCCAAGACAGACTTTTTCTTTTACAGTCGTCGCATGATTATGTCCAGACACAAATATATCCCATTTTAGATAATATCCCTAAGTTGAAAGAACCGAATTCCTGTAATAAATTTCAATGTTAATTTAATTTATCTTTCTCCCAATAACTAGTCCCATTATTTAATTATATCTCATAAAATTTTAAAAACTCAAGGAATATGTTCATTGAAAATTGTAATGTGAATATATCTCGTAAAAGTATCTAAAATTTTTTTTAAAATAATAAAAAAAATGACAGAAGTTAAAAAATCTAAATTGAAACCAAAATATTGATGTTTGAAACAAAACTTACTTCTGTTTTCACATAACATTTTTTAATTGCGTTGAATCGACACATGTTAGGCAGATAAGCTATCTTTTTAAAATTTGTGAAACTTCTACCGTAAAAAAATTTAAGCACAATTTTTTTATTTTTAACCTGGCACTAATTTGAATTTGAATTGAAAAAAGTATCGGGTTAATCTCGAGTTTAAAAAAGGTGGAGGATAATCGAAAAATAGAAGAGCCCGGAGCTATTAACAAGTTTTTACGGTAATTTCACAATTTAATTCAAACGTTTTATTTACAGTGCTGCTATGATACAATGAATTCACCATATTTTACGTAAAAAACGGTAATCTAAAAATCGTAATTTTTGTAAAAATATCCGTATTTATGGTAAATTACCGATAATTAACGTAAAATTTAGTAAAAAATAAAATTTCCAAAAATTTTTCCGGAGAAAAAAACTTTGGGGATTAAAATATGTTGAAAATAATTTTTTACTAAAAAAAAACTCTTGGGATTTCTGTAAAATTCGATCTATTTTTTCTAAAAAAATTAATTGTGTTCTGGTCTAAAAGTTGTTTTCAACATATTTTAATCCCCAAAGTTTTTTTCTCCCGAAAAATTTTTGGAAATTTTATTTTTTACTAAATTTTACGTTAATTATCGGTAATTTACCATAAATACGGATATTTTCACAAAAATTACGATTTTTAGATTACCGTTTTTTACGTAAAATATGGTGAAATATCGTGAATTTACCATAATTTACGGAAAATATGCTCATAGCAGCACTGTATATCCCCCAAACATTTTAGAACGGAAGGGATGATATTATCGAGCGACGACTGTATATATTCGTCTCACCAAACCAAAATCAAACCAATCGGCTAAAAAAAATATAAAAGTATTATTTTTTACATGATTTTAGATTTTTGATTTTATACATGTAAATAACTCTTTTTTTATAATACCGCAATTATCAAAACCGATTTAAAGGGGCTGAAGGGAAGAAGATGCAACGGACTGTCTTCCGAGCAGTCCGTCATACCCCCCTTGTAAATAAAACCGATTTGAAAAATTTTCGAAATCGATAAGAAAAACTTTAAAAATTAATTAAAATATTTATGAACTTAAAAATTGATGAAATTTGATGATTTGAAAAGTGAGCTAGAGATCAGATTTTAATTTAAATTTTTCATTTGAGACTATCTAGAACTTAGCTATTCTCAAAATTTGAATTTCACCAAAAAAAATTTATTGAAACCACATTTTGAATTTTTTAAAGTATCAATTTTAAAACAAATTAACAGTTTATTTTTTATGTATTTTGAAAATTTTATTATTAAATTGATTATAAATTTTAGTTTTTTATGAGTTTGATGGAGCATTCTCTTTTGGCGTTTTGAGTCTTGAATAATAATCGAATTCACGAACAATGTCAAATGTTGTTAAAGCCTTAGTTTTGAACAATATTTTTGAATCATCATCTTTAAATTAATATTTAAAAATAAAAAAAAAGAAGTTAACGTTAATTGAATTTTTTTTAATCTTACTAAATTGAATTTCTAAACTAGGATCAATTTTATCTGATCGAATGTCTATTTGAAGTCGACATTTTTCGTTTGACATGCGCATTTTAGGCGAGAACAAATAGTGATAAAAGTCTCTAATAAATAAAAATTTAATAAAACAAAAAATTATTTTTAATTAATAATGCTTTACCTAACAGATTTGGTCTCTTCTTGCCAAGGATTAAACGTTACTTTTATATTTTTACAAGCTTTTAGATTACAGCGAGTCGATATTATCGCTCTTGCCAGCTTATTACCATAAGAACTACTCATTCTCAGACCTGGTTTTTATTAATAGTTGAAAATTGTTTTTTTTATTTTTTAATTTATAATTTTTTGCTCAAAAAAAGCGTAATTCTTCACTAAAATTGTTTTCAAAATTATTTAAATTCTTACTTATTTAAAAACAAACTTAACTTTTATTATCAAAATCATTCTAAAATGAAACAAAGCTATTAAATTAAAAATTGATTTAATCTATTTGTTAAATCGCTCGACTTATTTGTCGGATGTTTTCCTAATTCAAAGAGTTCTAATATTACGTTGATGGATTCCAAACACTAACAGCCTTTTCTAGACGTGGTCTTACTAGCGCTGTTATAAGCAATTTAGAATTCCTTAAAATACCCAAAATTAAATTCTTTAGTCCCCGTAATCGTAATGTTGATATGCGAGGAATGATACGTTATTTTGTCCCATTTTTTTGCCAACCTTTTTAAAATTCCATAATTAGCTTTTAAATTTTTAGAATTATATCGCAAAAAGAATATATTTAAAATGTTCATAAGTAAAAAAAAACTTCAACTGCCCTTCTTCTGTGCGAGTAATTTTTCCTCGGATTAATTTTGAAGGAATTAAAAGTTGATTAAAAATTTGCGTGGATATCTTTTAAGCATTTTAATAAATTATAATGAAAAAAATTTGAAACTTTTTTCGCTTTAATATTAATAATATTATTATAATATTTTGTTGATAGCCTAAATTTGTTTTGACTAAAACCTTTATTTAAAAAAAAGGCTAACCGTTGAAGAGATTATCTTTTGTGTTGAGCTAGACCCTAATTTTACTTTTAAAATAAATTTCATTAAACGCATAAGGATATTTCTCCACATTAATTGTTCAAAAACGGCTGTGATGAAAAATCAGATTTTATACATTTATGTTGATAATTTTATAAATGATGTTATTCTGATCATTATTCAAATCCTTTTTTTCTGAACAATTAGTAATCATGAAGCTTTGTATTAACTTTTTCATGAAAAATATTTAGGGTAATAAACAACGACATAAAAAATAAACAAACTAATAAGACTAAGAAAAAACTTAGTTTTTTACATTATTGATGCATAGACTCTTAAAAGATTCGATAGATTCAATTAAAAAAGTACAAGATTTTCGTTAAAATTTTGCTGAATTATTGAAAAATGTAAACGAATATATAAGCTTATAGCCAACAATTGAATATTTGAAAGATTTTGACTTAAGCAACAAGTGATGCATCTGATGAACAACTTGCTTTAGTTTTTTATCCAATTTAATAAGAAATTGAAAATTGCATCTGTTATTATGATTTTCAATTTTTCTTTTGGATAAAAAAATTAAAAAAAGTAAAGTTTTGTTCAAAATTTTGTCTAGTTTCTGAATTTTTTATAAAAAATTAGGGTTTCGGGTCATTCTACCGATGAGAATCAAAAAAAACCTTAAAATACCTCAAAAAACTCATTTTTCCCCAATTCGGTGTGGCTCGGATTTTCTTAGAAATCATCAAAAATACTTTTTTATATAGAAAAATTCATTAGCTTTCAGCAAATATATAAATAATTATAATTCGACTCAAGAAATGAAAAAATCGCTTTTAACTATTAAGAATCAGTGATGAACCCTAATTTAGTAGGATTTTTATACAAACAGTACTGTCAATCAATTTTTAGACACATTTTAGACAATATTTATATTCCTAATAGTATACTTAAGGAACTAGACACTCGACAAAATATCCTTATTAAACGAATGATTGGCTTGAAAAAATTTACTCATATTACTACACTTAATGAAGCACTTAAGTTGGAATCAGTTAGTCAAATTTATTACAAACATAAAGTCTTCTTTCTAGAGCAATTATTAAGAAATCAAAGTTGTAAAGATGTGTTATTTTATATAAGAGGAAAACAAACGCAGTTTAACAAAAAGAACACGTCGTTTTGTGTACAATTGAAATCTCTAGAAAACCGTTTATTCCTTAATTGCTTTGATTACGAACCAAAATTGATAAAAGCCTTAATTGAATTTAGTTTTAAAAATCTTAATCGTGGTTTAGTTGACTCAGTAAGATTTGTAGTAAATAAATTAGCTCAAAAATTAGAAGAAAGAGATGATGTCCTACTATGGTACAGAATACTTAATGATCTTTTAAAATTTGTATATTAGACTAATGAAAATAAATAAAATTTCTTATATTTTTTGTAATTAATAATTTTTTTATTTTATTTTTTTTTTTTTTTTATTTGTCAATGTGACTTAAATTAATCAATAAATAATAAATAATTAAGAATTTTGAAGAAGTTCAGGACCCTCTAGACAAAAAATTTCATTTTTTAACCACCCCGATAAAACAGGTTTTCCTAGGTTTTCATATACGTAGATTACGAATATCCTATCGAAAATAGTCAATTTAGATAGTACTGTAGTTTTGCATGACGCGAACCTTAATTTTTTTTAAAATTTTAGATTTAATTCAAAGGCGCAACTCCTTTATTTTCAGATTGACTTCTTCTTTTTTCACATCATCTTTAACAATTTTCCTTTTTAAAATTGACGAATTCAGAGAATAAAATTAAAAATAATTTTATAATTTAATAAATATAAAAAACTAAAATTCCATTAATTTATTTAATAAAAAAAAAAACAGAATACGAATTTAAAATTTAAAATGGAAAAATATACTACAAAATAATGTATTTTATAACCCAAAAATTAATTAGCTAATTAATTTAAATAAATCAAAAATTTGAATTCGATTTAAATAAAAATAATTGATTGATCAACAATTTCAAATAAAGAAAATTTAGAATAAAAAAAAATTATAGATAAAATTTAAAAAAAATTAAATATCTAACCGGTAATTATTATGACTACTTGTTTTTAAAAAAGATTTAAAAAAAAGTTTTAAAACTTGGATTAAAGATAATAGGAAATGAAACTCAAAATAATTTAGACTCGAAGAAAAAAAGTTGGAAATGAAATTCAATTTCTAAAAAAAATAATTCAATAGTTTTTTTTTTAGGAAATCCCGATCTTAAATGTATCTCTTCTTATCAGGATCCAAGCAACCACTTTTTTTTTATTGCTTTTATTCAAGAGCAGTCAAAATATAAAATTAATATAAATTTAAAAAAAAAATTCTATTTTTAGTTAAAGTTATGTGAGTGAAGTTAAGAGAGGAAGAATTGCAACAAAAAAAAATAATATTAGCTTAAACATAAAATAGATTAGATATCAAATAAATAGAACGTTGGAAATTGGTTTTTGGTAAATGTTTGTCGTTTGTGTGTTTTAGAAAAATTTATTTTTATTTTTATATTTGTTGGCTAGATCAGATGCATTTTTAGCAAATGCACTAGCTGCTTGTGTCATTTGTTCACTCTTCAATTCTAGTGCACTCAGTTTCTCACCACGTTCCATAGCAAGCTTAAATTGAAAAGAATAATTTAGACATTAGCCTTAAATATTTTTAGAGGTCTTAAAATTTATAATGATTTCTTGTACTGCAGTGCTATCGATTTTATATCGAACCGTACCGTATCGTCTTGATTTAGCTAAATGAGAAGAAAATTTTTTGAATCGATCAAAAAAAAATTTTTCATCAGGCTCTGATTATTTTTAAGTGTTAATGTTACATTTTAAAATAGTTTTTATACAAAAATTTTAGAATTTGACTTTTTTTCAGAAAAAAAAAATTAGTGAGGGTCAAAATTTTTTCCCATTTTGAAAAATCTTTTTTAAGAATGTTTTCAATAAATGCTCTTTTAGCTATTACGGTGGTAACTAATACGGTAAGCTAGTTCGCTACGGTAAGGTACGCTTACGAAAAATAATTGATAGCATAAAATTGATAGTTGAATCATCATTTTCATCATTTCAAATTTTTGAAGATTTTCTAAAATTACTTTTTGAAGTTCTGTCATTTCTTTCTTTGCTTTATGAACATCGCCTTCAACATTCTTAATTATACAAGCCGAAGGTTTTCCGCTGCTCTCACCAACTTAAACAAAAAAAACTTGTACTTTCTTTGTTTCTTAAGATAATTGATCAATTAAAAACTTACATAACTCTTCTCTGTCTACTGGCGAATTGCCAAATAGGCTTTTGAATATATTTGGTTTAGGTTGAACAGGACATGAGACTTTCGGATCGAAAAATTCCGAAAGCATGTCTGTAAGACTAGAGCAACCAATGGGAGTTGATAAATACAATTTTTGAATTTCGCTTGGGGAACACATGAAAAGGGAATGACCTTTCGAACTGAAACTAAAAGTCTTTAAAGTTCTGTCACTTGAAAACAAATAAAAGAGTTCAAGATTAAAATTTGGAAATAAAAAATTAAATATTTATAACAAGAACTTACAGTAGCTCTTTCTCCTTAACAAGATGAGTATTAGAGTTCAAGTTTAGATTTACTTTTAAAGTTGGATTAGGTAAAAAGTAAATTAGAAATGACCCATTTGTTAGATAACACGTTAAATAGGAAATTGAATTGATTACTGTAATCGTAGCTTTTGCTACTGTTCCTTCAGTAATTGCTGTTTTATTTATACAAGTATTACTGGGTAAGCTAATGACTTTTATTTGATATTCAGATGTTAGTACAGCATATTGATTTCGATCAATTATTTCTTGTGTAGGACCATAATCGCCTTTTATTGATTTTGTACCAATCAATGTTTCTGCATTAAATAGAAATATATTTATTTTCATTCAGAAAATCATTTTTGTTAATTTTTGATAAATATTTGAAAAAAAATTGAGGTTAAGTTTCAAAAAAAGGTTAGTAAGTTAGATAGTGTTCAAAGCTTATCATCCAAAAGTTAATCACAATGATCCTTTTTTAACTTTATTTATTGTAACTTGTTGTTTTCGGCCTTGCTTCGAAACAAAAAGTACTTTTTAACATTTTTTGTCAGTTTCAAAACAAAAAAATTTTATAAATAATTTTGTTGATTCGAGTACTAATTTATTGGTAAAAAATGCATCAGTTTCTATAGTTTAATGTAAAAAATTTTTTTGCAGTTTTGCTTCTTATTTACTCTAAAAAAGTAAATTTAAACTTTACTTAAGTAACTTAAAAAGAGAATTTAGTAAAGTGGGATTTTTACTTTACTTGGTAAAGTAAATAAGTAAGTAAAGTAAGTAAGGCAGTCCTAAATAAAATGTTAGTAATGTAATATTTTTGTATTTACAAGGTATGTGAAGAGTAACGAAAAATTTTTTGAGCTTGTTGAAAATATATTTATCATAAACCCGAATTTTTAGTCCCCATTTTCAATTTTCAGTCATCTCGCGTTTATGTCACCACTTTAGTTCTTCAAATAAAACGTGATTCAATTAAATTGTGACAAAATTAAGTGAAAATTTAATTTACAATATTAAAATGTGATTTAATCATAGTGTGACTTTAGCAAGAGATAACTGTAGTACGATGTAACAATTCTACGTCTGTAAACATTTTTTATCATTTTTTTTTTTATTTAGTTTTTCTTAAACCTTAGTAATTATTTCGTGACGGGTATTTTTTCCACGGTTTTTTTGGTAAATATAAATCAATTTGATTGAAATAAAAATCAAATTTTTCAAAGCATGCTTATTTCTATAATTCAAAATATTTTAGGAATATTTTTATTAGAATAGACATGGGTTATTAATGCTTAAAAACAGCAATATTCTAACTAGCGTCTATGATTTGTTGAACCTTACAAAAAATTATTTGTTTAATTCATCGATTTTGAAAGAACGCAATAAAAATAAACGACGCTTTTTTAAAAAAAGAAACATGTTTTATAAGTAATAATTTGAAAAATTACAAAAAAAAATCTAAAAAATTAGATATTTTTATGAAATCTAAAACGAAGGTTTAAACATTGTTTATACAGAACATACCACCTTCAATAGCTTAGAAGAGACCGTCTCATCTTTAAAAATTTATGCTAGTTTTTTTTATTGTCCTGCTTTGAATTGTTTTGGTCTATAAAAAAAATAACATGTTTTAAAATGGGTTGTGTCGGTTTTGTGTATTCTCTGTTTAAACAGTGTTTATGTTTTCGTTGACTTTGTTTTGGATTGTACTGTAATTTATATCATGACAATTTTCTATCAAAAAGTGTTTACAAAAACAACATTGAACCATGATACAAAATTGAAATTTTCGTCTGTATACCAGGGAAAAATTGGGATTTAAGACAAAAGAATTGTTCAAACAATACTTTTGGTTAACTGAATTTTTTGATCGATTTACTCAATTAAAAACAAAAGGACATGATTACTTTAATATAAATCAATAGAGCACATGAATTTTGAATAAAATTGATTTTTAAATTGCATAAAAATTTTTCGAACCGAGCGAACTGATCAAAAATTAAGTTAACCAATACTTTTTTATAAAACACTAACTGAAGCATTCTCTTTTAACAAATTAACAAAAATATTAATTTCGATTTTGAAACTGACTTTAAAAATTAGCTATTTTGGAAAGAGGTTCCCTTGAATAATCGCTTTATATGTTGCAAGCAAGAAGATCATTGCTTGAATTTAAGCTTTTACACATATGAAGTTAGATAGAGTTAATTTTAAAATTTTTTTAAAGGTATAAGATTGATCTAAGCTGATTAATAGGTTTTGTTAGTAAAATAATTCAGTTCGAATCATTTAAATCTCGTTAAAGCAAATTTGTTTTTGTTGTTGTTGTTGTTGTTAAATTAGGAATAAATTTAAAATCAAGAAAATAAATATCAACCTTTAAGAGTAGTTGAAAATTTCCTCACTATCAAAGATCGAAAAAAACTAAATAAAATTATTATACAGAAAAAAAAAATTTTTTTGAAAT
Source organism: Brachionus calyciflorus (assembly GCA_002922825.1). NCBI lineage: Eukaryota > Metazoa > Rotifera > Eurotatoria > Ploima > Brachionidae > Brachionus > Brachionus calyciflorus. The sequence goes on from NTPY01000067.1 coordinate 808,577, forward strand.
TACTTTTAAGCATTTTTGATGATTTTGGTGGTTCGTCAATAGACGATGTAGACTGTGATGTAATATTTGTAGCTTGAGCTACTTGTGTTGTTGGATTTGAAAACGGATTAACAAAAGCATTTACTGTTGGAGTTAGAGTTGGTGATGGTGACGAATTGGTCCCGCAACTATTCGAATTGCTATCACTATTGTTATTGTTGTTATCTTTAGCATAGCTCGATGCATAAAAGTTATCCGCTATTGAATTGCTCACTTGACTAACGTTCAAATAACTAAAATCAATGTCTAGATCCTCGACTTGATCGTTTGATGGTATGGAATGACATTGAGCAACATTTGGATTTAAATCTAAATACGATATGTCTACAATTTGACCTTTTAGAGTGTGAACAATTCCTGTCGGCGTGATCAATGTTGTTTTTTGGTTATTCATTTGAGCATTTTGTTTGTTTTCATTGTTCGGTGCTAAGTTAATTATGTTTAAAACAATAACTGAGCCATACGTGGTTCCTAGCCATATTTGAACTGGATTTTGAGATATAATATCAGATTTTGTATTAGCCGGTGTATAGTCCATTAATTTTATGAATGTTACGCCTTCGCATTGTGATAAGTTTTCTAAACTCGAGCAACTTGAGCTTCTCGAGGCTGCATTTAAATTTGCTTCTGTTTGATGCACGTCAAGGGTCATTTGTTTTTGAAGGACCGAATGTTGATGCTTAATTATAATTAAATTTTAAATAATATTTGAATACAAATATTTGTGTATATGGAATATTCAAAATTAAAGTAAAAAATTTAATGAATTAATTTTGTCGAAATTGGTCGAAATGATAATGAATACGAATAAAACTGAAAAAGTTACCTTAAGTTAATTTCCAATAAAATTACACTGTTTCTAAATACAGAAGTTATAATGGAAAAATAGTGTGACGTTTTTTAGAAAAAAACAGACTTAAAATGAATGCGTACAATCAAGTCTTATAACCCAGAAAATTGAACAATTTTTTTTTTACGGAATTTTTAAGAAACTTTCTCAGAACAAAGGTTTTAGCAAAAATCGCTTTGGTCAAAAAATAAGTTAAAAATAATTTAACAAAAGTTCACAAATTAGTTTATTATTCAAGATTTTCATTTCAGAATTTTTAATTTTAATTTAATCTAATTTTTGAATAGAATTCGTCTAGATCTATCAGAATATGTGGTTTTCTATGTAGTTGTCTAGGTGAAAATAAGGGTGTGTTGTGGGGGGTGTCTTTGTTGAGTTTTACAAAATATTAAAAAACTACATGAAAAAGACTTCCAAGATATGAAAAAAATATATCCTTTTGTAGCTCTAGACCTACTCGATCTTATATTAATGTTAGTTTTTGATAAAAAAATTAAGATCAATGAAAAACACCTAGGTGTTGTTTTTATAAAAATTGGTGCGTGTTGTTTTTTCAGGGATCCCTGAAACGATACGAAAAAGTCGCTTTACTTCCGATGATGAAAAAATAAATTCCAAATTAAACTTTTCAGTTTAGATCTTTATTTTCTAAACGATTTCTATCGAATTTTCACCTTGTCTAAAAATCTAGATCTACTTCATTTGATTATCCTTTAAAATCTCACACATTTAAAAATGGCTATTTTATTGATAAATGAGAATTTCTGGGTCTTGTTGTCCATGGACAATTACTCTTGTTAAATTAAGGGCAATTTTCTGTTGTACAAATTTTTTCGGACAATCTTTTTAATTTTATAATTTTTCCGATACTGCTAACAAGAGTAATTGTCAAAAAATGCAACAAGACCCGAATTTCTTATGTAAAATATGATTAAAATTGTTCAAAATTACTTTGAAAAAAAACCCGGAACAAAAACGAGTTTTAGCAAAATTTTCCTAAAAGCACCTGGGTGAAGCTTTCTTGATCTATGATTTTAAATGTTATTTCATTTATACCAATTTGGTATAACTTTCGAAATATTATTGAGGATACAGGTTTTTAATGATTTGTTTTGTTTTGCCAAAATCAACTGAAAAATGATCTCTATATATTTTTTTCTTTAATCATTATTAGCTTATAATAAAAATAATAAAAATCAATTCGTGCTTACTTGATCATTAGAATTAGATTCATCTAATTCATTAGATTTATTATGCTTTTTAGGCGAACGATTGCCACGATGGAACGGATCTTGAATACCATAAAAATCAACAAGTGAAACATTAATTAAAATTGCACGATTATGATAATCGACTCCCACAATACTTTCATCTGTTCCGAACAATAGTCTAAAAAATAACCAAAAAAAAAAATTAAATGATAAAAAAGTAAAATAGATTTCGGAAATAATTACAAATTAGCTTTGGTATGTATGTTAATATTGTTGACAATAGGTGGTTTTTGAGACCAATATAATAAACAAACAAGTTCGGGTTGATAGCCAAATTGTTTACGATAGCCAATTTTAGTCCTTAAAAAACATTTGAGTTCTTTTTTATTAACTGATTCAGCATTGTTTAAAAGTGTTTGTGTTGTTGTATCATTGAGAGATTTATTAGTATTTGTCGTCATTTCAGAATTAAGTTCATAATTAATTGGAATTTCAAATAGAGGAATATCGCCGAGTTCTTCATCGGCCGGATTTTGACCTTTTGAATAAAATTTGTACAAAGTAACATGGCCACCAGCAGCCGCTACAGCTAAATATGTATTATGTAAACAAATTGCCGTTATTTTAAATGGCATATCTATTTCTATTGATGTCGATTCACTTCGACGTTTATCAAATATTTTATGAGTTTTGAATTTGTGTAATAGGGTCAAGCTAAGTCCACTTGAGTCCCATAATCGAATTGTACCGTCTTCATGTCCTGTAGCTATAATTTCATTGTATGAGAAAATATTCAATTTGGAACATTTCAAACCTCCATCAATAGGATAGGGCTAAATTTAAAAAAAATTAAAAGTTTTCTAATTTTTAATAATACTATAAAATTAGTATGAATAATAGTTTGCCTTAATATCTTGATATATTTTACCTAGTTATTTTTTTTACAAGTTTTATCTTGATGTTTTTCCTACAAGTGGCTATAATGGGACAGACAATGCTCAACGGGTGCAGCTAAAGCAATTATAATTTTAGGCTAAATCAGGACTTGGTTCTCATGTTTAGATAAAGAGACACTAGTAACTACAGAACTATTGAAACTTCACCTGGAATATGGTGTTAGTACTAGGAATCCAAATAGCAGAACTCATATCAATATAAATCTCATTGAAAAGCTTCAGAAAAGACTAATAAAGATGGTTAAATCATGAAGAAAGACTAAAGAACTAGAATTATTGAATTTAGAACAACATAGAAATTATTAGAAGTCATGAAAAAATTATTTTAGCCTATGAGGTTAATTTCGCTGAAAGTTTAGAGCTAAACTTAAGGAGACAGAACGTCATGAGTCTTTTGAGCAAATGGGACTCACAAACATAGAATTTTTTAACTAACAGAGTTGCTCCAAATTGAATGAAATTACTAATGAACTCAAAATTACTAATGAACTCAATTCTAATAAAATTCATTAAAAATTTTAAAAACTTTTACAAAGTGGAAAAAAATCGATTATACAAAATCTTACAACTTTTTACAAAATTTAATAGTAATCCACGTGACGAAAATCCCCTAAAATTTGGACTGGGAAAAAAGTACCCCTAACCGTAGTGCATGTGCCCAGATATTTAAAAAAAATTTTTGTTAAGAAATAATTCTGAAAAATGCTTTGAAAACTGGGTTTTTGAAACAGGAGATCATTTGAAAAAGCCCGTGATGGGGCATATGCTTCGCAACATGAAATAAGTTATAATGCATTTTTCCTGAACTTTTTTTTTAAGAAATTCAATATTTGAAAAAAACTCTAAAATATTTTTAATAATTGAATCTAAATATAGAGCATTCGTGTATTTGGTCATAAGAAAAATTAAATTAAGAATAAAATACAAATAAAAAATCAAATTACTAATGAGCTTAAAAATTGAGTACTCGAAGTTGTACCCATTTGATTTGTATTATTTTGATTAGTTTGTTGTTGATTTTGTTGTTGTTGTTGACTTAGCAATGTATTTTGTAAATTTCTTTCTCTAGATGTGTTTAAATGGTGCAATAGAGTTTTAGACGGATCGACTATATATTCGAGAATAGTAACTGGTGATTCGTGTAAATTCATTTGATGATGATGCTGAAATAATGGATAACCTTCAGTTTTGAGATCAATAACTACAAGATTATTTTCAAGTAAAACGACTAGAGCCGATGGATCTGATGGACAGTCAGCTACAAAAACAAAAAGAAAAATAAAAGACTTTATTTTTGAAATTGAATGAGCCTAAATTACCAGATGTCCACGGATTATTATTAATGACTAGAAAATCAACTATTTTTTCTTTCATTTCAATTATGGTTCTTGTTTTATTATTTTTAATAATTGTTATTGCATCCTTTATATTCGAATCTGTTGACAAAAGACCATCCGAAAATATTATCATTGAATCACTTTTAAAAATGAAAAATATTAAAAAATTTTTTTATTTTTATAAAAAATTTCAAATTAAGCTCTAAATTGATTGACTTATCTATTTAGTATTTTTTTTAGCTTTAGAATCTAAAAATGTTAGCTCTTTAACCTCCATCACCAAATTTTTGCAATTATATTTTTTAAAAAAATTACCTTTTTTCTTTTTTACTATTGAGAAAAAAATAAAAATAAATTACTATTATTTTCAACAAAAAATAAGTAAGATCTCTTGATATTGAACATTTATGCTTTAAGCATAGATATTTGGATAGAAACAATAAGCTTGTAAATTTTTAAGTAATCTTTTGGTTTAAAAATAAATAACCGTATTTACAGGCGAGCTACCATGACCTAAATTTAAGTTTTTTTTCCGTGTGAATTAGGAATAAAATTTAAAGATTCTGATATTAGTTACTTGGGCGACCTTACTTTAAAAAAGAAATTTCTATTTTTACTAGAAAATTAACACTTTGCTTGGGTCTATTGCAATTTGTGACCAGTTGGTCACCTATTACGTGACCAGTAATTAAGTGACCAAAAAAAATTAAGATTTAATAGAAAATTTAATATTTAAAAATTTATCAAAATTTGTGACCAAGAAAAAAGATTGATGACTAAATGAAAAATTATGTGACCAGTTTGTTACGTGATCAAGTAACGAAATTTGACTTTTAATTTGCTATTTATGGCTCTGTACTGTAAATTTCAATTCATAAAAATTCAAATAACTTTTGAACGGTAAGTTATAAACTTATTCTGTAAATTGCTTCACCAAAAAATACAGGTCTCCAAAAATGTTGTTGTTTGCATATAGAACGTTTTCCAATGGCGTGCGAAGATTCAGAGTTTTTGCAGCCGTATATTTTTGGGTGCAGCAAAATTGTAACACTTTGTAGCAATTTACAGAATAAGTTTATCACTGTCTGTTCGAAAGTTATAGCAATTTGAATTAATTGAAAAGACGAATTGATATTTAATGTACAGACCCCTATTTATTGCTTCAACATGATCACTGATTTTTGAATAATATCGGGGTCTATGCTTTTCATTATACTACGATCTTACACTCAATTCATCTTGAACAAAAAAAATTCGATATATTCTGGATAATTAAATTACCATTAACTATATCAGCTTCATTTTTATTATAAAAAAGTTTATGTTTAAGAATTTTTAAATATTATTAAAAATAATGTTTTAGTTTAAGGGACCAAAAAAAATTTATATGAACATATTTTTTCAATCATAATTTTTTTGGTCATGTAAAAAGTGACCAACTGGTCACATATTGCAATTGAACCCTTTACTTAATTTACTTAAAAGGAAATTTGGTAAAACACATTTTATTTTTTTAAATTAGTTAATTTTATTTTTCATTGAAATAATTCGAATTTTGCAATAGCTTTAATTAAATAAAAGAAACATTGACATAAAGCAATCATTTAAACTTTATAAAAGATTAGTGACTTTTTTTTCAAGGTTTTAATTTTTTTTAAATAATAAAAATATATTTTAAAAATTTACCCATTTCTATTCGATTCCCATGCAACTTTTTTGATCATATTATATTTGGGTATTAGATCTGACTCGTTCACTTCAACAATAACAAAAAAATTTTAGTTTTAAGTTTTTATTAAGATTTTTATGAAATGTATTACTATGTGGATGTAAAATATTAATTGGCTTATTATCATTTTTCGAGTTCCAAATTATTAACGAACCATTATTGTGACTAGATATAAATTGTTTGCCATCATAGAACCAGCTGATCGAACTCATAGACTTTAAACAATATTATTCAATGAAAAAAATAAGCAAATAATTAATTAAAAAAACAAATGTATACTTCAGCTGTACCATAGAACCTCATTTCACCTCGTTTAGCTTTTAAATTCCACAAAACTATTAGACCACTATCATAACCAATTAGTAATTTTGACGAGTCTAATGGATGTTCACTTAAATGTATTACTTTACCAGGCTTTGTTTTTTGTGTCCTTAAAAAACCAAAGTCTTAAGCTTGGATTTTGGAAAAATTTACAAATTATTATTAATTACAATTCAATGACATTATTCCATTTGACGTCATAACCAGATTGAGAAAAATTATTATAAATATTTAATAAATATGTATTTCCTTTTTCTGTGCCTATATAAAGCCAATTACTTTGGAATGGTAAATACATAACTGAACCCCTAGATAAAAATATAAAAAAATTATTTAAAACAATAAAAAATTTTCTTAAATAATTTTACTTTTCATTGACTAATTTTCTAGAGTAAGTAATCCCTGGTTGTTTTTGTCTTAAATTCCAAAACGATATTGTACTATCTTCGGTGTAAGTTATTAAAGCTCCTTCGTTTGTAACGAAAGCCATAAATAAAACAGAATTAGGATATTGAGAATTTGGAGTTGTTGTAGATCCCTGTAAATTCTGAGTCAATGAAGACGACGAGGCTGCATGGTTAAAATTTTGTGATGTACTAGACTGTGAGTGATAGATTGTATATTCGATTGAATCGCCTCCATACAATTTAACATAACCATAACGATTTCCAATAGCTAAAAGATGTTGTACTTGATCGTAGGCAACACAAGTTGGCCTATACGGAAATCCTATTCGAGATGTCTTTGTCAATTTAAGTGTTTCTTTACGTGCTTTGTCTTGTATGGCTTCCAATTCAGCATTGGCAGCGGACATTTGTGATGAATTCGATGACTTTTTATCCGAATTGGAAAATATATTCGCTAATTTTATGCTAAATTTAGATGCCATACTCATTTTGGCAAAACTAAAATTATTTTTTATAAATGAATAATAATTAAATTTATGTGAATTTCAAGTCCTTAGATATTTGCTTTTCTTCTTTTTTTTTTTTTATTTTTGTTCTCTATATTTTTAATTTGATAATTTCAAATTATAATAAATTCAATATCATCTCTTAGTTAGTGGTGCTTATGTTGTGTTGTTTAATAATTTTTTTGTTGATGATTTGATTGATAAAACGAAATTTTTCTATTTTATTAGGCAACAACAACAACAACAACAAAACAAGAACAAAAATGCAAATGGTATCGTATAAAAATATGGAATTCTATTTTATATTTGTTTAATATCAATTTTTAATAGTCATTTTATTTATTTTGTTTTTTCGATTTTATATGATTTATTTATAGCATTTTAATTTGTGAATGTTTTGGGTGTTTGATCTGCAGGAACTCGTTTATCTTCTATTTAATTAAATTTAACAAAAAACAAAAAGTTAATCAATTTTAGAAGTTTTTATTTTTTAAATTAGAAAATATCATGAAAGTGTTTAAATAAAGTGAAAAAATTCAAGCTTTAAATTAATTGAAAATGAAAAATAAAAAAAACTTACATGAAAAGCTTAGTTTTAAAAAATAAAAAACGGTTAAGAATTTTTCGAACCAAAAAAGTTCAAAAATTATTTTTGAAAATTTTTTTCTGTCACAATTGGATTTTTTAAATAATCTGAATTTTCGCTTAAAGTCTTTGTTAAATTCTTAGATAAAAATGATGTCCTTAAGTCTAAATAATTCAAGTTACAACAATGTGAAAATTTATCGCTCAAATGTACACCCATAATTAAAATAAACCATATTTTGCTTATCAAAACTGTCTTTTTTCAATTAATTGTTTAACTCCATAAAGTTTAATAACAAAAAAAAACTAAATAGGAAGTTTAAAACCAAGAGAAGAGAAAATTGTTTATAAGATCGATTTTTACAAATTGGTTAAGAAAAAAGAAATTTTTAATTTCTAAAAAAGCTTTTTTTTTCTATGAAATTAAAAGTTTAAAATCTAAGGGGAAAATTTTTAAAAACTTGTCTAAACAGTATAAAATTTTTATTATAATTTTTCTTTTTTTTCTAAATTAGGTTACAAAAAATTTAATTTTTTTTATAATCATTTTGTAATAGAAAAATATATGATTGGGAACATATCAATATTTAAAATAATTTATAATTTCTATTATTAAATACGCCCGATTTCTTTAAATTTGAAATTAAATAAGACGAACATATAGTTTTTTTTTTAACAAGATTTAATTTCTTAAAAACTCACTGAGGAACCTTGAATAAATAACACCTACCTTTTTTTATACAATACCTAGATGTTAAGCAAGCTAATTCTCATATAAGATATAAAAGCCTACAAAGTGATATATTTTATTATTATCTAAAAGGTTTTTTAGTTGTTTTTTTAATAATTTTAAAAATCACGAAATACACCCCCACAAAATCTGCTTGTTTTTTCCCGAACATAGATCTTGACGAAGTCTCTTCAAGTCTCATATTTATTTTTTTCTAGCGTTTACGGTTTTTAACACTAGAAGCATCGGCCTATTTTTTATCGAATTTTTGAACATAAAAATAACAAAATCCACCAAAACAAACCTAATAAACTAATGCTTAAATTAAGGTCCTAAACCTAATCAAAAATTTAAAAAAATTTTTTTAATAAAATAAAGGCCATCTTTGAGATATAAATCCTTGAAGCTTTTTAAAAAAAGTTAAAATGACTCGCTTGGTGCTTCTAGTGTTAAGAAAAAAATGATTGAACAGTGTTTTTTTTTCTAATTTTAAAGAGATCCTTCTTGAAAAAATGTTTTCAGCAAGAAAGAAAATAAGAAAAAGAAATTTAATCATAGTAATCCCGAACTAAATATCTTTAATAAAATATTTTTTTTAGTTAAGTCTAAAGTAAGCCCCTTAAAACTATTTTTAGAGATGGATTCTAAAAAAATTTCTCTTAAGACTTTTTTGCTAGAATGCTTGGCTAATTTCAATAGCAATAGATTTAAATAGGAAAAGTTTAAGTTGACTTGAACTAATCCGATTTCTTTCTAAGCTATACTTTTGAGAAAAATTTGTCTGTTTCAAAAATTTTTTTTAAGCCAAAGTGAGTGGCCTAAGTTAAACTGATGGACGTGTACGATAATTTAGGTCTAGATTTCATTTAATATGCTATATGAAGTGAAAAATACATTTTTAAGGCTATCATAAATTTTAGACCTTAAAAAATCGTAAAATTATTATGTGATGAATTTTAATCAGGAGGTATTTTTTCGACATTGGTTTACAACCTTAAAGCTAAAAAAAAATTAAAATTATGTTTTCCTTATTAAAATTTTTCCATTCATTCGATTGATAAATTAACTTTGGTTATACATTTTTTTTTAATTGTTTTATTTTATTTGTCATTTAATTTTTAAATTTCGCATTTAAAAATTGTAAGTTTTTTTAAAGTGTTTAATAAAAAAAATTAGATCAAATTTTGTTGTACGCAAAATTTTTCACACAAAAAAAACTTACACTTTTTTTTGTGTGACAAATTAACTTTCTTAACTAGGCAAGTTTAAACTACGGGACGAAAAACTTTTAAAGTAAAATAACTAAACAATATTAGCTAACGACAAATAAATAAAGAGAGAAAGGAAGAAATCTTCTTTTTTGTTCTGTTCCAAAAATTAAAATTTACACACACACATCCAGAGAGAGAGAGAGAAAAATAATCAATAATTTTAGTTTATGCTTTCTTTTTTTTTTTAAATTTATTTTGGTTGAAACTTAGTAAATGAAATTCAAAGAAAAAAAAAATTATTGTAGCAACACACAGGGCACACGACACACAAAATAAAAAGGAAAAAAAATTATTATTTGATTAATTCTTTTTTAGCTCTAATCTAACTAAAAAAGAGACACACTATCAAAATTGCCATATAATGGAAACTGAACACTGAACACAACAAAAAAAATATATAAAAACTGAGTGATATAATTAAAATTATTGCATAATTTTTTATGATTATTGTAACGAATAGAATGATTTTTTTTCTTTCATTTGAAATTTGATCATATCCCGCTGTTCTTTCCCGTTTTTCTCCTTTTCTAGTTCGCTCATCTTCAAAGCCTTTAAATCTGAAAAAAAATTTATAAATTATGTTTATTGAGATTTTTATTTTCTTATTCTTGTAAAATTAATTCAATTATGTTCAAGCATAATTTGAAATTTCACTTAGTCACTGACACACTTACCTTTACATTAAATGCTTTTATTTATAAGTAGTATTTACAAAATTTTCTTAATAGTTGTGGAACAAATTGACATAAATTTGATGGAGAATACTCGAATTTACATTAATCAAAAAATGCATAATATTTTTCTAGCTCTTTTAATTGTAAAAATCAAAAATATTAATTTAGAAATTTTTATTTTTAATTTTAAAAATCTTGAAAAATCGGTTTTAAACTATAACCAATTCAGATTCTTATATATAGTTGGAATTAAAGAGAATTTGAATGTTTGATCAATTTTTTGCTTAAACATTTTCATGTTTTAAACTTTTAGATAAAAGAATTTGAATAATTTTTGCATGTACTTGAGGCAATATAAAAGTTTTGATCGAGATGAGATCGACATCTAAGAAAAAAAATTACATCTTAAATGGTTAACACTAGAAGGACCTATTTTTTTTATAACTTTAAGGACCAAACGGGTTTTTTCAACCGTTTAATCTTTTATACAGTTTCATGACTAAATTATTTTATTTAAGTTATTATTAAACCTTATAAGCTATTTTATGTCATTGAAAGGATTTAAAAAGTAAATTTGTTTTGAAACAAATAATTAATTGGCTCACTTTTTGATAAAATATTGGTCACATTTGTTAGGGTCTCGCTGCTTGGAAATTTTTTTTTTTAAATTTTTACTTAGTTTTACATTATTTTCATTTTTGATCATTACCGTAAAACCTTTCTTATAAGCGACTAAAAATCGCTCTTTTTAAGTCTGATATCATACTAAAGAAAATTGAATTTGGTCTTTTGATTTGTTTTATCCTATAGACTTTAGTGTGGTCTATTTAGTTATAACAAAATTAAATTTTTTCTCCTTTCCCTTCTTCCTACAAAAAGGGGTTTTAGGGGGCGCTTATAAACAAGGTAATACGGTATATCAAAATTTGAGTCCTCCCATAACCGTTAGTAACTTGTATGAGAACCTTAATCAGTAATTCTTTTTTATCTTATTTTTATTCAACATCTTTTTTGAAAATGTTGATCAATTTTCAGTATTTACAAATTGTCTTTATCAAAAAACATCTTAATTCATAAATTATCAAATCGTTTTTTTTATTTTACCCTCTACAAATGTTACTTTATTCCCGATACCGTGAATTTTTTATTGAATTAAATAATAATCAGGGTATAGTGGGAAAATTATGCTTATAAAGAATTTAGATTTTTTATCTAAGTTTTAATAGAAGTAAAAACTCAAATTTTAAAAAGTCATTTGATCTTTAACTTTTAATTTTTACAATCAAAATGGTTAAAATAAAACCCGTTTGGTCTTTTAAGTATAATTTTTTTTTGTCCGGCTTAACAATCAGAACAGCTTAACAATCAGAATACCACTCTTGATTAGGATCGATTGATGAAATAGAAGATAATCTAATCCACGTATTATGAACAGTTTACGACCTGGATTTAATTTTTACACGAATAATTTCTTTAAACTCATGAAACAATTCAGATAGATAATTTTAGACACTCAAATAAGGTTAAGAAAACTTTTTTTTTCTGGTCGACGGTCCAATGACATGCGGGTACTGGGGGGTCCTTAACAGTTACATACCCTATTTTTTGTTTTTTCAGGACTGTAAGATAAATTTTTATTGGAATGACCTAACAAATATTTTTTTTGAATTCCTCATTTATTTTTGATAAAAAAAAAATTATTTTAAAAGCCTTAGAAATGACCAAGATATTTTCATTTTAGTAATAAGCCCATTTATACTTTAAGCTCATATAACTTTTGAAAGAATGATCCGATTTCAATATTTTTGACATTTTTGGATTCAGCTCGTCGAGATCTTAAAAAAAAATCATAAAATTAAAAATTTGGATTTTTTTCCAAATTGCCCAGTATCCTTTATGGAAGAAAAATAGTCAGTTTGATCGAATTTTAAACTAGTTGACTCTAAATTTTAAAGCTTCGAGATTAATCAACACTTAGTTGTCCTTATCCATTGCTAGACTGATTACCACTTTATTTATTCAAAATTTATAAAAACTATTTGTTTATGTTTTATTTAATAATACAAAAAAAAATTAAAAAAAATTTTCGGCTTAAGCCGCTCTGAAACCGAGATTCGGAGAGGCTTAAGCGAGCCGTCCAAACCTGTTAACTTAGTTCAGAATTTTACTGTAATTAAATGTTCCCTTACTTGTTTTTGAGCCACAATTAATTATTTGATAATATTTAGAAAAATAGAAAATCAGTGTAATCCAGTTTATATCGACATTATTTAATAAAAGCTTAAAAAAAATTGTAAAAGAAGATAAAAAAAATCGTTAATTTTTGATCACAATTTTAAACAAGGCTCTTAATAATAAAAAATTAAAATCAACTTAATGCCCTCAGTCTATCAGAACATTCGATTTTTGAGATCACGTCAGGTAAATTTTTTTTTCTTTTAAACTACAATAAAATTGAATCAAAACATAACAACATATTTTTTGCTCTGATTGCATGAAGAGAAAATCTGTAATACTTAAATTGAGTTAAGAAAATGTGACAGAAAATTGTTCACTAAAAAATTCTATTGGAAATTTTCAAACAAAAAAAAATAAAAAAGTCTTGCTTTATTTGCCAAAAAAAAACAGATTTCCTCTTTAAAAATTCTCAAAACTCAAAAATAAATTCTCAGATATTTCGTTCAAAGTAAATTAAGAATGTAATTGATGTAAAATATTTTTCTTCTACTCGACTTAACAAATTAAAATGAGACTTTCGAACAAAAGAAAATTTCGACTGTCTCATGATTATGCCGTCGAAAAGAAAAAACTACACACGAAATCTACCTCGCAGCATTATTTCAACCACGCAAAGGAAATTTTATCATAAATTTATTAAAATAAAGTTAAAACTTTAATTTCGATTTGTTGTATCATTTACTCGTTGTATAATTTTTTTTTTTGTAAATAAATTTACTTTTAAATAGAATTTTTTTTTCTATTTTTAGCATTGGTTTCAAATAAAATCGTTTCAATAATATTTTTATAGCCCTTTAGAAAAAATTGAATAATAAAACATTAAATCAATTAGACTAATTTCCTTAAAGTTGCTAAAAGCTAAAGCTATTCATTTTCTAAAATTTTAATATCTATTAAATAGATATTAAATAAATAGATTCTATTTATTTAATTATATGACTGAAGCCATTCTCTTACTCAGCGTCCCGTCAAATAAGGGCGACGCTTTCTAAATTTTTTATAATTAAAAAAAAACGAATAGAGTTAAAAAAAATTTAAAAAAAAGTTATTAAATTCTAAAAGTTCATTTTTCATTCCTAAAGTATATCGAATTAGATTGTGTCAGATCTCGCCGCGTATGGACTGTAAATTTATCGTTTGTAATTGTTTGTTTTTTTTCAAGATATTCAATTTTTTTTATCAAAATTTGAGGATTGATTTTCAACAAGCGAAGGGACTCAATTTTCTTTAAAAGACATTCAAATGTGTTTTCCCGAGCAGTTAATACGGTGCCTTAATGAAGATATGTAATTTCTACTTCGACTTCCATGTTCGGTGCATTTATCTTTATACGCATTTTAATAAAAAAAGTTTTCTCGCTAGTATAGCCTTGACAAAATTAATATTTTAAACACGACATGTATCGTTTAGAAAGATTCAAACATTTAATATTTAACCAATTTTTACTCGAGAGAAAAAAAAACAGACAAAAAACACTGTTGGTAACACAAAAAGGCAAAAACAGCCTAGTTGTCTGTTTTTTTGGCGTTCAAGGCCTGTTTATTTTTTTTTTAGGGGAGGGGAGGTCGAACGCGTGTGTTTTATTGCAAAAACAAACTCACTGAAAAACTAGAAAATCTCTTTATTATATTACAAAAGTAGAATTTAGAAATTTATTTTTAAACAAATTTACACTAGAAAAATAGCGATAAAACGCTAACGTTTAAACAGTGTTTTTTGAATGTTTTTTTTTCTGTCGGGTAGCTAAATATAATCATTTAAAAAAACTCCATTGACAATACAGCATTTCTACCGAATTAGTGCGGACCGTACCTGTACGAACGGGTACGCTGTTAATTCGGTAGAAACGCTGTATTTTAAATTTAAAAATAGACTTGAAAAATTTTTATTAAAAAGCAGTTCTATTCAAAAATTAAACATCAACCGTAACTTTCTGTTATTCATATGTTCACTTAACAGGTGATCATTTTATGTTCACTGGTTAAGTGAGCATTGTGTTCACATAATATTTTTTTCGCGTATTGGCCGACAAAAATGTCCACTTGAACTCTAATAAGTTCAACTAAAATATCAGATGTTCACATAATCTAAAATCTTATTTAAAGAGTTTAAAAAAACAGTAGTTGAAAATTTGGAAATTAAATTAACAAACATTAAATTAAAAAAGAACAACAAAATTTCGTTGAGATAATCGAAAAATTCGAATTACTAAGGAGTCTTTGAATTGAAAAGTTAAGAAAAAATTTATTTGGATAATCTATAATTTTGAAATATCGAAATTCGGATAAAAGAGAGTTGACTGTATTCGTTCACACAACATTTAAATTTTCACCAAAACCTTTATATGTTCACATAATTATGATCAAAATATTTTGTGAACATTTTCATTTAAACCATGAACATAAAATGATCACTTGTTAAGTAAACATATGTTCACATAACCGACTAGACCCGAGCTTTTTCGTTATGAAATTGTTCACTTAGATTTAAGATTTTACATTTTTTTTTCCTAGGATAGTAAATCATGAGATTGTTTTAATTACTTACATGATATTATCTTGTTTAATTCTTAAAACAAAAGTATAAAGGTTATAGACTTAAACTCTCAAATCCGAATTGGCAACTTTTTTTTTTAATAAAGCTTTTTTCTTTTTAAGTTTAAATCAAAATAGCCCAAAAAAATTATGTAAGAATTAAAAAAAAATATTAGCCTTACTGAATCTAATTCTTCGAACTAAAATCAAATTTTATGGAAACAAATGGTCGTTTTAATGTCCCAATTCAGTATAGTAAATTTAGAAATTTTTTTTTTTTAAAAAGTGTTAATTTTGATTGCTATTAAAGATACTTAAGTTGTGCTTTTCGAAAAATTTCAATCTTCTTTTAATAAAAATTTTAGACAAAAATATTTGGAAAAATTTCAAATTAAACTTAACAGAGATTTTCCCAATTTCAAGGAACTAAACTGGCCACTGGATTTACCAAATTAAAATTTAGTTCTTAACTATAGATTAAACTCTTTTTAATGTATTTGGTTTTGATTTTTTAAATTTTATTTAATAAGGGTTCCTTGGCTAATCTAATTCAAACTTTGAAAAAAAAATGTTTCATTAAAAAAAAAAGTTGCCAATTAGCTTTTGAAAATACTTTACTAAAAAAACATTGTTTTTTGGATACTATCATAATTCTTAATGCAAGATCAAAATCGAATTGTTTATTAGAAAAAGTTAAATATATTCTACCGATTGGATTTTTGCTATCTTATTCCAGCTTATTCAAATAAAAAAATGTTATAAAAAATAAATAAATAATCCTAATTTTTTGATTTTTTATTTTTTATAAAAGCTGAGGCACACAGTCTCTCATTTTTAATACCAATAAAAAATTTAGCAAATAATTTCATTTATTTTGGCTTGACTTGTGTAAACTAAAAAAGTTTCTTCCTCAAAATTTATAGAAAAATATAAAGTGCTTATTCAGCAAGAATAATATTTTTGTTTGGATAAATAAAAAACTGTGTTAATGTCTGTTTTAAATCAATCAAATATACTTGATTTTTTTTAAAGAATCATCGAAATTGCAACAATTTAATGAAAAGATATTACTTGAACAACAGCAACGAAATAAAAAGAAACATCTCCAAGTGTCAAACTCAAGGAAATAACTATGACTCAAAATAAAAAATTACAAAAAACATTAATTCAACTTGAGTGCTTTAATCATAAATTTACAAAAAAAAATATATGTATTTACATGATTAATTGACACGGGTGTAAATATATTACCAAAAATAACTTTGGTAGTTTTTAAGCTAATTTTTTGTTTTTAATTCTTTAGAATTATTCCACCGAAGAATTAGATTCAATGGAAGATGGCTTTTTAATATTATATTTCAATTTTTTCTATAAAAAATGTTATCTGATATAATGAATTCTAAGACTGTTTGATTAAAAAAAAAAAAAGAAATTAATCTTGACGAAATAGAAGGAAAAAAATGTAATAAATAATATTGATTTTTAAGGAAAAATAAAAAATTTATGAAAAAATTACATATGAATACGCGTGATTTTAATTTTTGAACATTTAATTCTTTTTTATTAGGTTTTATCATTCATAAAAACCAGGTCAAATTAGTGAATTCTTTTTTTAAGTACAATTAATTCTCAAAGTCGCAATTCAAGAAAATAAAAATTGCTTAAAAGTTTATGTCTTGGAAAAAAAGAAAAAAATAACCATGACGAAAAAAAGATCTAAAAAACTAAACAAAATAAAAAAGTTATTTAATTTTGATACAATTTCTTAAGGAGTTTTACATTCCTGAATTTCTTCAAGTCTCTATTGACAAAATTTTTCTTTTAAAATGTTTCCTTTTTAAATGTTGTTTTTATCACATGAGAAATCAATTTGTTTCTATTGTGACATTAAATGATTATAAAAAGTTACATTGAAAATTTATTAATCACAAATTTTTTTTTAGATTTTTTAGCATTAATTAAGTATATCTAAAAGAGGAAGCTAGGTTTTTTCACCAGGCGTCATGTTTTTTATTGATATTATTTTTAGAATTGATTTTAGTAATATTCTAGTATCTATGAGTAAAAGAGTACTTAAAAGTTTAGCCATAAAATATTTCATCAGTTTTTTTTTTATTTTTAAAGGTTCAATTTTTAAAGTCATTTTTTTCGAATATCTGGAAAAAACTTTTGGTTAGAAAAATCCACGAGAGGTATGATAAACGAGGGACCAATTTTCCGCCTGGACCATAAAAAGAAACTTTAGAGAAGCTAAAAGTTACGAAATTACAAATAAAATTTTTAAAAAGCTTTCAATAATGCACCAGATACCCCCTCTTTTTAGTCTTTTTTTACTCTTTGGTATCCTTTCTCATGTATCGAGTAAGCGTCTGAAGTCAAGCAGATCTCAAGTAGACCTCAAACAGTAAGTAAAATACTGAATTGCTCCCGAATTAACGTCGTACCAGTACTCTTACAAAAAAAATTAGTTTAATTGTTTTTTGATTTAATAAAAAATTTTGTGTACTGGGACGGGTACGACGTTAATTCGGGAGCAATTCAATACATATGAAAGAATTACAAACGGTTTCAAAAAGAGAATTAATTTTTTTGAAAACTTAAAAAATTTTTTTGATATACAGTAAAAGCCGACTATAGTAAACTCGGTTATAAGCAATTTTCGGTTATAATAAAGCAAATTAATAAGTACAAAAACTTATTGTACTCATTACATGTATTTTTATTTGTTTATTATACATTGCTTTACTAAAGCAATTTATAATAAATTTACTATGATAGTAATTTTTCGCATATAATCAACTGTTTAGAAAAAACAAAAGAGGGTTTGCAAGGGAAAAATTGTTTTTTATAATAAATCTTGGACAATAAAATATTTTTTTGGAAAAAAAATCAACTTTTATGAGAACTGGAGTGAAAATTAATTGAAGATTTATAACAGAATATTTAAAACAATAGAAAAGTTTTTAAGTTCGTTAACAAAATAATATTGTATATGTTATTTTTCTATTAATTAATCAATTTTTATTAAATTTTATAAATTAAGTATAGAAAAAAATTTTTTTATAATAAATTACCGTCTATAGTAAATTTTTTTTTCGTGTAAATGGGAATTTACTATAACCGGCTTTTACTGTATCTCAAAATTTTAGCTTCTCAAGAGATTCTATTCAATTAAAAAGAGGGTCCTTCGTTGTTGATACCTCGAAGTAACAAACACTTTTTATTTTGATCTTACGAGGTATATTTTAATTTTTCAGTTTTAAAAATTCTATTTTTGCTTCTATTAGATAATTATGTATCGATGAGTGTTGAGTTTTTGAAAATTGACTTTTCAAATTTAATTGAATGTACCATTTTTTTAATGGTATATTATTAACCTTACTGTGGATAGGTTTACACCGTAAATTAATATTTAAATAAGATTGGTAAACTTTAAAATTCAGTTTAGTTTAAATGTAATAAGTAGTGTTGTGAATCGATTGGTGAAAAATCGACGATTTTTCGATTAATTGAGCAACTCGATTTGAAAATTTAAAAAATCGATTTTAATCGATTCTAAATTTTAAATAATCGATTATAATCGATTTAAATCGAAAAATAAATTTAGACCAAAATTAAATAATAAAATAAAATGAATTCAGAATATAAAATTTAAAAAAAAATTTTTGTTTTAAAAGGTTAAAAGTTCGAATCATATAAAAATGTGATGTTTTTTAAAATAAGACCTCCTCTTTCTAAGATAAACTTTTATAAAAAATCTTTTGAACGATTTCATAATTGTTCTAAACTGTTAACAAGCAGTCAAATAAAGTATTTTATTTGGTCTAAATAAAAACTGAATTTGATTTTTGGTTAGGAAAACATTTGATGACTTATCGCAATTTAAAACAATTAATTGATTTATAAATTTCTTTACGGAATGGATAAATGAAAAAAATTTCTTTTTCAACTTCTTCCTAAAATTATTAAGTTTTTTTATTTTATTTATTCATTCTTTTCATTAATCAATTGCAAAAATTAACCCAAATGACCAAATTTTAACACTTTAAAAATTGGTTAATTTTGTATAAATTAAAAAACTTATGCATTTTGTTAGTTTTAAAATTTCGATTTAAATCGATTATAATCGATTTTAATCGATTTAGTATTTTTTATAATCGATTTTTGCCGATTTTACAAATCAAGAAATCGAATCGAATCGATTTTAAGATAAGTCAATCGATTCACAACACTAGTAATAAGCGTTAAACCTTCGTTTTTTCCAAGCCTTTTGAGTAACGGGTAAAATTTTATGAAAAGATTTCAAAGACTGACCCTAAGCTTTTTTAAAAATAAATAAAAAATATTAATTAGATGTGAGCGTCAGTTAAAAAGTATTCTCAAAAAATTGCCACTAAGTTTTTTGAGGGTAATTTTGAAACGAATTGAATTATTAATCAAATTATTCGTTACTACTTAATTTTAAAACTTTTCTTGAAATTTAATAACAGGTCAAATTTAATATTCAAATCCTTAAGTTATAGACTAATTGTAGAAAAAATTCGATATGTTCTTTGACAATTTCAAAGAGCAGTTTTATGAAGATTGCAGATTATCATGAATTAATCAAAATATGATAACAATTAAAACAAAAAAGTAAAAAATTACTAATCAAATAAATAATTGATCCTTTCATAAAAGATTTTTTTTATTATAACTAAAAGACCTGAGCTTTCAAAAATGATTATAGTGTTTTTAGTTGAATATTTTTGAAAATATCTACTTGATTCTTTTTAATATTTACAATAAAGTTTTATTTGAAAAATAAAAAATGAAAAGAATTTATTAAATTTCACTTTAAAGCCTTAGTCAAACATGTCAAACTTAGGTCCATTTGAACCTTAAATAATACTAGTATAAATAGCTCATTAAAACCAATTCAAAATTAATTTACCAAACTCTTTTAAAGCTATAATGAGCAAAATTTCAAAATTTGTTCATTTTGACCAATTTACCGAATATCGGAAAAAAATTAATTGGTCCCTTTTCGTTCTAATCTCAATATTTACAATCGGTAAATTAAATTTCTAAAACTTGAATTGGAAATTTTTGCAACAATAAAAAACATTTTTTAAAGGATCATGGCTTGATATATCAGGTATTTGGTGTGAGCTTCCATTGATAGTTGACACATTGCCAGAAGGCTGGAGACTACCTTCAATTTTAACTATAACAAGCCAATTGGGTCATGTTGGACCTCTATTATATCTTTGTTTGAGACGATTTTTTCCAAGAGCATTGAGTTTTTCTAACGCAATAATTGGTGTCCTAGGCCTTGGTTCAGCATCTTGTATACTTTTAGCATTTTTTTGGGATAAAACAGAATTTATTCTTGATGAAAGTCGTAGCATCTATTTGTATATTTTTAACTTTAGTCTCTCAATGTTAGGTAAGTAAAAAAGCCAACAATCAAATTTTCAAGCCAATTAAAGAAAAGTAAAGTAGTAAATAAGTTATATTAAGTTTTTCAAATGCATAATAAAACATCCTCTTTATCTCATTTGTTTTCATAAAGTGTTTCCGATGTGAAATTTTTAAGACCTGGGGTCTGAAAAACGAAAATAAACGAAAGTATTCATCTTTAAAAAAAAATTCCAATTTCCAAAAATTTAGTTCTTAAAAATTAATCAAAAAAAGATAAACAAAAGCAATAAGATGACACATGCCATTTGTTTTCTATTAAACTCATTGATTGATTCAATCTGTTTAAGTGGTAAATATCATTTTTTTAATACTGGTTGGAAACTAAACCGGTCGATCAATTCTATTGGTGGATGC
>NTPY01000067.1:830609-849894 GCA_002922825.1 Brachionus calyciflorus
AGATTACAAAATATTTGATTGATAAAAATAAAATTTAAGGAAACTGCTTTTCAAAGATTTAAGGTAATTAGTTTTTTTCATTATTAAAGCTTTAGTTAGCTGATTAAATTTTAAAATTATTTTAAATTAAAAAAAAATCTTTATTTTATTGAAAGTAATTGATGGGGTGATCGTAAAAATTCCCAGAGGGGTTCGCATCATATTTTCATACATGAAAATAATCTTTATTGGTTTTAAGAAAAAAACAAAGACAAATCTATAAGATATTCATGTTCTAATACCCAGGACAGGTTAAGTCGGAGAGGGTATCAAGAGTAGCACTAATTAATTATAATGCAAATTTAAGAATAAAAAAACGAATTGGTGTAGAAGAAGGATATGTTCATCTTCGTTACAGAGAAAGGCATTTGACTTGTAATCTAAAATTTTTTATTTTTAATTTTTTTGTTTTTTATCTAAAATAGTGTTTTAAAAAATTGTTTTTAAGTGTTTTATTTGTTTAAAATAAATAATTTCCGTAATAAATTCAGTCAGTAAAAGTTTCTTAGTTTTTTATTTTAGAACTTTCAGGAAAAGGTTCGTCCAGTAATAGATTCCTTTTTATTTTTCAGTGATAAATAAGAACAGTAATATTTTCTATAGTAATATATTACTCAGTAATAGTTTCCTTCAGTAATAAATTAAGTTATACCATTTTAAACACGACATGTATCGTATTTGTCTGTTTTTTTGGCGTCCAAGACCTGTTTTTTTTTTTTTGAGGGAAGGGAAGGTCGAAAGCGTGTGTTTTATTGAAAAAAAAAACTCACTAAAACACAAGAAAAACTCTATATTATATTACAAAAGTAGAATTTAGAAATTAATTTTTAAACAAATTTACACTAGAAAAATAGCGACAAAACGCTAACGTTTAATTGGCCTATTTGAATGTTTTTTTTTCTGTCGGGTAGCTAAAAATAGTCAAATAAAAAAATTCCATTGACGATGAAGCATTTCTACCGAATTAACGCCGGACCGTACCCGTACGAACGGGTACGCTGTTTATTCGGTAGAAACGCTGTATTTTAAATTAAAAATTAGCCTTGAAAAATTTTTAACTCATTTTTAAAATCTCATTTACAGGTTTAATTTAATTCGAAAACTTAATATGACGACCAGAGCAAAGAATGATTCAGAAATTAATAATTGCATTACTGATGGACAAGATTTAAAAAAACAGTAGTTGAAAATTTGGAAATTAAATTAACTAACATTAAATTAAAAAAAGAACAATCCGAAAAACAAATTTTGTTGGGATAATCGAAAAATTCGAATTACTAAGGAGTTATTGAATTGAAAAGTTAAGAAAAAATTTATTTGGATAATCGAGAATTCTGAAACATCGAAATTCGGATAAAAGAGAGTTGAGTGTATTCGTTCACACAACATTTTTCACCAAAACCTTGATATGTTCACATAATTTTGGTTTTTAAATATTCATTTGTCGTTCACCAATACGTGAACAAAATATTTTGTGAACATTTTCATTTAAACCCTGAACATTATATGATCACCTGTTAAGTGAACAAATGTTCACATAACCGATAAGAGCTTTTTCGTTATGAAATTGTTCACTTAGATTTAAGACTGATTTTTTTTCCCTAGGATAGTAAATTATGAGATTGTTTTGATTACTTACATGATATTATCTTGTTTAATTCTTAAAACAAAAGTATAAAGGTTATAGACTTAAACTCAAATCCGAATTAGCTTTTGAAAATACTTTACTAAAAAAACATTGTATTTTGGGTAGTATCATAATTCTTAATGCAAGATCAAAATCGAATTGTTTATTAGAAAAAGTTAAATATATTCTACAGATTGGATTTTTGCTATCTTATTCCAGCTTATTCAAATAAAAAAATTTTATAAAAAATAAATATATAATCCTAATTTTTTTATTTTTTATTTTATATAAAAGCTGAGGCATACAGTCTCTCATTTTTGATACCAATAAAAAATTTGGCAAATAATTTTATTTATTTTGGCTTGACTTGTGTAAACTAAAAAAGTTTCTTCCTCAAAATTTATAGAAAAATATAAAGTGCTTATTCAGCAAGAATAATATTTTTGTTTGGATAAATAAAAAACTGTGTTAATGTCTGTTTTAAATCAATCAAATATACTTGATTTTTTTTAAAGAATCATCGAAATTGCAACAATTTAATGAAAAGATATTACTTGAACAACAGCAACGAAATAAAAAGAAACATCTCCAAGTGTCAAACTCAAGGAAATAACTATGACTCAAAATAAAAAATTACAAAAAACATTAATTCAACTTGAGTGCTTTAATCATAAATTTACAAAAAAAAATATATGTATTTACATGATTAATTGACACGGGTGTAAATATATTACCAAAAATAACTTTGGTAGTTTTTAAGCTAATTTTTTGTTTTTAATTCTTTAGAATTATTCCACCGAAGAATTAGATTCAATGGAAGATGGCTTTTTAATATTATATTTCAATTTTTTCTATAAAAAATGTTATCTGATATAATGAATTCTAAAACTGTTTGATTAAAAAAAAAAAAAGAAATTAATCTTGACGAAATAGAAGGAAAAAAATGTAATAAATAATATTGATTTTTAAGGAAAAATAAAAAATTTATGAAAAAATTACATATGAATACGCGTGATTTTAATTTTTGAACATTTAATTCTTTTTTATTAGGTTTTATCATTCATAAAAACCAGGTCAAATTAGTGAATTCTTTTTTTAAGTACAATTAATTCTCAAAGTCGCAATTCAAGAAAATAAAAATTGCTTAAAAGTTTATGTCTTGGAAAAAAAGAAAAAAATAACCATGACGAAAAAAAGATCTAAAAAACTAAACAAAATAAAAAAGTTATTTAATTTTGATACAATTTCTTAAGGAGTTTTACATTCCTGAATTTCTTCAAGTCTCTATTGACAAAATTTTTCTTTTAAAATGTTTCCTTTTTAAATGTTGTTTTTATCACATGAGAAATCAATTTGTTTCTATTGTGACATTAAATGATTATAAAAAGTTACATTGAAAATTTATTAATCACAATTTTTTTTTGTTGATTTTTTAGCATTGATTAAGTATATCTAAAAGAGGAAGCTAGGTTTTTTCGCCAGGCGTCATGTTTTTTATTGATATTATTTTTAGAATCGATTTTAGCAATATTCTAGTATTTATGAGTAAAAGAGTACTTAAAAGTTTAGCCAATATATTTCATCAGTTTTTTACAAGGTTCTATTTTTAAAGTTATTTTTTTCGAATATCTGGAAAAAACTTTTGGTCAGAGTCGAGAAGTATGATAAACGAGGTACCAATTTTCGGTCTGGACAATAAAAAGAATCATGAGAGAAGCTAAAAGAAACAAATAAACTTTTTAAAAAGCTTTCAATAATGCACTCTTTTTAGTCTTTTTTTACTCTTTGGAATCCTTTCCCATCTATCGAGTAAGCGTGTGAAGTTAACCCGATGTCAGTTTAACTTCCCATCTTGATCAAATATCAGAAATAGGAAAAAATTTAAAGAATTTTTTCAAAGTCAAGCACATCTCAAGTAGATCTCAATCAGTAAGTAAAATACTGAATTGCTCCCGAATTAACGTCGTACCCTTACTCTTAATAAAAAAAAATTAGTTTAATTGTTTTTTGTTTGAATAAAAATTGTGTGTACTGGTACGGGTACGACGTTAATTCGGGAGCAATTCAATACATATGAAAGAATTACAAACGGTTCCAAAAAGAGAAGAGTTGGCAATTTTTTTGAAAACTTAAAAAAAATTTTTGATATTCTGATATCTTAATTTTTAGCTTCTCAAGAGATTCTATTCAATTAAAAAAAGAGTCCTTCGTTGTTGATACCTCTTCCATTAGATAATTATGTAGATTTACTGGAAATTGATGACAAACGAGATTGATGTCCAATTTATAAATAAGGAAATTGATGCTCTTTCTTAAATAAGGAAGCTGATGTTCTTTTTTAAATACGGAAAATGGTGATCTTTCTTAAATAAGAGAATGGCGATTAGAAATTTTATTAATTAATTTTTGAACATCAATTTTTTTGATCATCAATTTCCTTTTTTTTTTCTGGACATCAATTTATTTTGTCATCAATTTATTAAATTTTTTTCAATTTAGCGGGACATCAATTTCAGTGACGATAAAATAAAGACATCAATTTCGTTTGACATCAACTTACAGATTACCAATTATGTATCGATGAGTGAAGTGTTGAGTTTCTGAAAATTTACTTTTCAGATTTAATTGAATGTATCATTTTTTTAATGGTATATTATTCACCTTATTGTGGATAGGTTTACACAGTAAATTAATATTTAAATAAGATTGGTAAACTTTAAAACTTAGTTTAGTTTAAATGTAATAAGCGTTAAATCTTCTGATTTTCCAAGGCTTTTGAGTAACGGGTAAAATTTTATGAAAAGACTTCAAAGACTGACCCTAAGCTTTTTTTAAAAATAAATTAAAAATATAAATTAGGAGTGAGCGTCAGTTAAAAGTATTCTCAAAAAATTGCCACTAAGTTTTGTGGATAATTTTGAAACCAATTGAATTATTAATCAAATTATTCGTTACTACTTGATTTTAAAACTTTGTCTTGAAATTTAATAACAGGTCAAATTTAATATTCAAATCCTTAAGTTGTAGACTAATTGTAGAAAAAATTCGATATGATCTTTGACAATTTCAAAGAGTAGTTTTATGAAGATTGCAGATTATCATGAATTAATCAAAATATGATAACAATTAAAAAAAAAATTAAAAAATTACTAATCAAATAAATAATTGATCCTTTCATAAAAGATTTTTTTTATTATAACTAAAAGACCTGAGCTTTCAAAAATGATTATAGTATTTTTAGTTGAATATTTTGAAAATATCTACTTGATTCTTTTTAATATTTACAATAAAGTTTTATTTGAAAAATAAAAAATGAAAGGAATTTATTAAATTTCACTTTAAAGCCTTAGTCAAACATGTCAAATTTAGGTCCATTTGAACCTTGAATAATACTAGTATAAAAAGCTCATTAAAACCCATTCAAAATTAATTTACCAAACTCTTTTATAGCTATAATGAGCAAAATTTCAAAATTTGTTCATTTTGACCAATTTACCGAATATCGGAAAAAAATTAATTGGTCACTTTTCGTTCTAATCTCAATATTTACAATCGGTAAACTAAATTAAAACTTTTAAGACTTGAAATGAAAAATTTTTGAAACAATAAAAAACATTTTTAAAAGGATCATGGCTTGATATATCAGGTATTTGGTGTGAGCTTCCATTGATAGTTGACACATTGCCAGAAGGCTGGAGACTACCTTCAATTTTAACTATAACAAGTCAATTGGGTCATGTTGGACCTCTATTATATCTTTGTTTGAGACGATTTTTTCCAAGAGCATTGAGTTTTTCTAACGCAATAATTGGTGTCTTAGGCCTTGGTTCAGCATCTTGTATACTTTTAGCATTTTTTTGGGATAAAACAGAATTTATTCTTGATGAAAGTCGTAGCATCTATTTGTATATTTTTAATTTTAGTCTCTCAATGTTAGGTAAGTAAAAAAGTCAACAATCAAATTTTCAAGCCAATTAAAGAAAAGTAAAGTAGTAAATAAGTTATATTAAGTTTTTCAAATGCATAATAAAACATCCTCTTTATCTCATTTGTTTTCATAAAAAAAATGATGTGAAATTTTTAAGACCTGAGGTCTGAAAAACGAAAATAAACGAAAGTATTCATCTTTAAAAAAAATTCCAATTTCCAAAAATTTAGTTCTTAAAAATTAATCAAAAAAAGATAAACTTAATGTTTAAGAATAGAAACAAAAGCAATAAGATGACACATGCCATTTGTTTTCTATTAAACTCATTGATTGATTCAATCTGTTTAAGTGGTAAATATCATTTTTTTAATACTGGTTGGAAACTAAACCGGTCGATCAATTCTATTGGT
Organism: Brachionus calyciflorus; assembly: GCA_002922825.1. Classification (NCBI taxonomy): domain Eukaryota; kingdom Metazoa; phylum Rotifera; class Eurotatoria; order Ploima; family Brachionidae; genus Brachionus; species Brachionus calyciflorus. Next base: position 836,614 of record NTPY01000067.1, read on the forward strand.
GGATGCCACCATGTTTATCGTCATCAGGTTAATATACCTAGTTAGTTTCAGATTTAATAAATTTCATAAAAAATAATAATATTGTTATTAACAAGAAATTTTGCAAAAAATTAGTTAGTTCAAAGTGAATCTTTGTATATGCTTTTTCAAATTAACTTAATAACTCGAGAGTAAGTTTGAAGAATTCAATTCTTTGTAAAATAACTGCAGATATTTTGCAGACTTACCTATAAGGTGTAACTTCCAAAGTTTCACAAAGTTGCATACTTTTTTCTTTACACACACCATTTTTCTACCTTTTATAAGAGTTTGAAAATTTTGTAATTGTAAATTGTACAAAAAATTCACAAACAATTATCATGACATCCCGTTAAATTAATATAATTTTTTTCATATTGAAATACTTTGGAGTAAAATTTTATTCTAAATTTTCGATCACATGTATTTTTCGATTTTTAAAAGATTTTAAATTTTAGCTTTGGACCAAGTAAGCAAAAATGGGATTTGAGTCTTTGTTATCAGAGAATTTTTTTTTGTTTAAGAAAAAATTTTAAAAAGAAAGTTTTAGACTGAATATGTTACGAATCTAATCTCGAATCTTGATTTATTTTTTTTTGAAAAAATTCAAACTAAGCTTGACTTTTTTTAGTCTAACATTTGGTACTAAAAAATGTTATTTATTAGACACACATAAAATTAATTTTTCAAACAAATCTAGATGCTGAATCATAACAACTTGAAAATGTCTTGAACTAATTATTATAGTGATTTCGAAACATTAGAACATTACGAACTCTTTCAAAAATGAATGATAAATGAAATCAATAAAATTTGACTTTAATTTGAATATTATGAGAAATTATGCGGCTTTTCGGCAAATTTAAATAATGATTTTACTTAACTTTACTTTAATTTCTTTAAAAATTTAGATTCATTGTCAACTGTAACATTTTTGCCATATATTGGTGAGCATTTTTCAAAAGAGTACATAATTCCAAATTATATTGGAGAGTCATTATCAGCTCTAATACCAGGAGTTCTATCAATAATACAAGGAATCGGACATCCTGAAGAATGTTTTGATAACAATACATCAAATGGAAATTATACTCTTATTGAAGAAAGAGTTAAACCAAATTTTTCGGTTAGAATCTATTTTATCCTACTATCAATCTTAATAGCTATTTGTTTAGTATCATTTTGTTTAATTCATTTTACGAGTTTATTCGATAGTTTAAGAAAAGAACAAGCTTGTTTAGGTCGCAAGCAATCCCAAGTATATAATTTAGAAGACCCTGATTTATCAACAAAATTAGAAGATGGTGAGAAAACCCAAAAATCGACACCGCGTCACGTCATAAAAATTTTTATGACTGTCTCATTTTTAACATCATTTATCCAATATGGATTCTTACCAGGCTTAATGTCTTATTCAAATATGCCTTACGGTTCTAATATAATGTATCTTTCAGTAAATTTAGCGAATATTTTTCTACCTGTTTCTATTCTCTTTTCTATGGGTTCAAATGAAGTTTCAACCAAGCGAATCCTTATAGAATTATCTATACCTATGGCGATTTCGTTTTATATAATTTCCATTGCTATAATGAGTCCATGTCCACCTTTTGTAAATGCGAAATATAATCTTGGTGGATATTTTATGGTTCTATGTTGGGTTTTATTATCTTCCATTTTAATTAGAGTTAGATGTTTGATAGCGACTAAATTGGAAAAATATGGACGGAATTCACTGCTTATTTTTGGTATTTCATCTCAATTTGGACAAGTACTTGGAGGTTTAATTATATTTGTACTAGTAGATGTTATGAGATTATTTAAAGACAAACCGAAATGTAGTCCGTTTGATTATTGTCAAAATTATCAATAGTTTTGTTGTGTTTTTTTTTGTTATCAATAAAGATATTTAAAAATATAATTTGTTTTTAAAAAAATTTAATTCTAGAATAAGATAAGAGCAAAAAAGAACACCAATTACTTTACTTTACAGGTATTTTAATTTTCAAAAGGTCGAGATTTTTTAGTGATTTGATAATTTTTAAGATTTAAAAAAAAAGATAAATTTTATGATTTTTTATCATTTTAAAAGTAAATAAAAGGTTGTTCTAAATGTTAAGTTTTTATCTTGAAGTGAAAGTCTAAATGTAAAGATTTTCAGTGATTTTTTGATTTTGTTTTTTTTTTCAAAAAAAAAAATTTTTCAAAAAAATGGTTAATTTAGTTAATATTGTTGGTGTTAGACAATTAATGGAATATGGCAAAAAAGTCAATTGGCTTTTATTTGTTTTTATATGTGTTTTTACGATGGGTAAGTTCAAAATAATTCAAAAATTATGATATCCAAAACCAATGTTACCTAGAAAAAAGTAACGCTAAAAAAAACTTGGTTAAAAGAGAGCTTTTCAGCTTTATAATTTTACGAACTCCTTTTTAAGAAACGTAATTAGTAAAATAGGAAAGTTCAATTTTGAACTGGAAATTAGAAAATGGATGGGGTTGTAAAACGAATTCGTCGATTTATTAGAAAAAAAATAAATAATATTCTTGCCAATTTAAACATTAAAATTTCGATTACAAGTTAAAATTTTTACGTTACATTTTCATGTTACGACTAACTGAAGAAAATGATATCCATAAAAAAATCAATAAAAATGGATGAATATTTAAGTTTTTTTGTATATTGGAGTTTTTTGAAAACTTAAAAAAAAAGATCCTTAGATTTTTGCAAAAAAAATTTTCAAAAAATTATTTAGCACAATTAAAATTATTTTTTTAACTTCAACTCCGGGGTTAAACCATATTTCAATTGGAAAAAGTATAAGGTTATACCCGAGTATAACAAGGGCTGGTGATGTTCGGAAAGTCTTAGGACTAAGCAAGGTTTAAAAAATTTATCTAGAGGTGACTTGAACTTTTTTAAAGGAAAAATTTTTAAACTGATAAAAAAAAGCTCTATTTAAAAATTTTTAGTTATTCGATTTTTTTTTAAGGTTCATGGATAGATATTTCAGGTAAAAATTGTATATTTGTGGTTGTTAAAAATTTTGATAAAAAATTTTTGTAAAGGAATTTGGTGTGAGTTGCCATTAATCGTTGAAGAATTACCTGAAAGATGGAGATTACCATCTATTCTGACTCTTATCAGTCAAATAGGTCAAATAGCTCCCTTAATATTTATTATTGGTCGCCGGTTTTTTCCAAATAAATTCACTAATGCTAACGCTATTTTAATTGTATTAACAGTAGGAGCATTATCATGCTTTTTTATGGCAATTTTTTGGAAAAAAACAGCTTTTATATTTAACGAAGAACGTAGTATATATTTATATTTATCAAGCTTAAGCCTTTCCTTATTAGATTCCTTATCAACAATTACTTTCTTACCTTATGTTGGAGAATTTTTCGCTAAAGAGTACATTATACCGAATTATATAGGAGAATCTCTATCATCTCTAATACCAGGTATTTTGGCGATTATTCAAGGTGTAGGTTCACCTGATGAATGTGTCAACGTAACATCTGTAGATAATTCAACTATTACAATCACTGGTGTACAAACAAAATTTTCTGTATCAGTTTATTTTGTACTAATGGGAATTTTAATTTGTTTAAGTGTAGCATCATTTACATTGATAAATTTTCTACCTTATTTTAAAAATATGCGAAAAAATAGACAAGATGGTTATGAAAATTCACTTGAAAAAGACAAATCAACATTGAATAGACATGATAATAATACTATTAGGATAATGTTATTTATTTCGTTTCTTGGTGGTTTCATAAATTATGGTTGGTTACCAGGATTGATGTCTTATTCAACAATACCATATGGTGGTGATTTTATGTACTTGGCTGTCAATTTAAGTAAAGAAAATTTTAATATTTAATTATATTTTTGGACAAAATTTTTAAACTTTTTAAAGAATTTAAGACCTTTATCTTTCGGAATATTTTTTCTAGTCGCTCAATTTACTTAAACAAACATTCAAAAAACTTTCGTAAACTCAAAACTTTTTATCAAAAACTAAATCAAACTTCGAATTAAATTTTCGATTAAAATCGTTAAAAATTTATCAAAAACTTAAAAATTCTATTTTTCCTGAGTGACGAAATTTTTGATCAAAAAGTTTAAAAAAATTTTTTTGATGTAAAAAAAATGATCGAAAGATCATTAAATTGACAAGACCCAACTATTCTTCGACTCTTTTTCTTCTCTTCTTAATTTTTTCTTTTCTTTCTCCAGAGAAAATAAAAGTCGAATGAGATCTGACGAAGAGAAAAAGAAAACAAACAATTTTCTTAACGTAGGTAAATTTTTTCTTGAACAATTTATCTAATACGTTCACAATTAGTTTGGTAAAAAAGCAAGAGAAAATTCTTTTTGAATTAATGGTTCAAAGTTAATTCCATTACTCAAGTTTACTTTTTCGTCCTCTTAGGAATTAAAAATAATGGTCAGATCACTTCTAATTAAGGCTTGAAAATCAACGTAACAACTAAAAAAATCGTCTATTAAAATTTACTATTTTTTTCAAATCTTTTTTTAGCAAGCTGTGGTCTAACAATAGCTGTTTTACTATCAATATTTTCATATGAAGTATCGACAAAACGAATAATTTTAGAAACCTTAATACCAATATGTCTCTCCACGTATATTCTCATAATGTCCATATTTAGTCCATGTCCTCCATTTGTAAATGCAAAATATAGACTTGGCGGATACTTTATGGTATTTTGTTGGGTAATGACAAGTTGTGCGTTTATTCGTATTAGATGTTTAATAGCTACCAAGCTTGAAAAATATGGCAAACAAAAACTTTTATTGCTAGGAATATTTGCAATTATAGGTCAATTATCAGGTGGTTTACTAATATATTTTTTGGTCGATGTATTCCGACTATTTCAAGACAAACCTAAATGCAGTCCTGAAGATTATTGCATGAGATTGTAAATAATTAATTTTTTGTTTAATAAATTTTTAAAACTTTTAAAATTCTAAACTAAATAATTTTTTTATTAATTAATTGGATAAAAATACATATGGTTACATAAAATTACAATTATAAAAATAAAAATAGATAAATACATCTAGAAATATTATAAAAAAATTGTCTAAAAAATTTTTTGAATTTTGCTATTTATCGTTTAAAAATAAACTTCTCAAGAGCCACCCATGGTTGCTCAAAAAATATGTTAAATAAATAGGCTAAAGCATAAGTAAATATACACTCAGATAAAAAGTAAAACATCATGTTTGAATCTTGAAAATGTATTAAATGCTCTTGATTAGCATTAAACACCATCATAACGAGGATATGAATTAGAAAAGCTGAATAATTTACTCTTGACAATGGTACCCATATTGACCATGATAAAATTTTGTTAACTATACCACCAGATGACATTATACATGAATATATCATATAACCTATAGCAAATGACCACGCTATTTTAGAAAATGATTGATAAATAATTCTTGCTTCTCTACTCAATGGATTTTCTCCTAAAGCATCTGGATAAAGGCCAAACACCACTAAACCTGTCAAAAGGATTGAAAAAGACCACATGACTAAGTTGAGGAAACGACTTATTTTCAATGTTTTTTTCTTGTTTATAATTACTGAATAACCAACAAGGAGACCGATTATATATGGTCCCATTCTATACCATGGTAAAATGTAAAATTTAAGAAAAAAGTCACCGAAATTTTGACTTAAAATAATTTTTGAAATTTTAGAATTAAGCTCTTTAAATTTGTATAATTTTTAACTTACCCAAATTGAGCAGCTTCAATTTGTCTATAATATACATTGAGAGAAGTTGCAACAATATTGACAACTAATAAAACAATTGAAATTCCAAATGCAATAAAAACTTTTCTGTTTTTTTAAAACAAAGTATTCTTAAATTTTTTCATTACTCTAAAAAAAATTATGTCAACTTACTTTAAAGCCAATGGTATCAGAATTATTGGTGCAAAAAAATGAAATTGAAAGTCATTAGCCAAATACCATGAAATACCAAAACAAAAATTTTCCGGTCCATAAAAATTGTTAATGTACAAAATGTTTGCCCACCATTGATTATGACACTTTTGAGATTCAATACCAGTCTCTGGATATTGCGGTCCGTTTCCCATATAACCAGACAAATTAAGACTTATAAAATAAGCTATAACATAAGCTGGTGTCAACCTCTTCAAAAAAATTAAATGTTCTTTTTTATTTTATAAAATCGTGTTTTTTAATTTTTTTGTGTACTTACCCAAAATCTATGAAAGTAATATTTAAGCATAAACAAGAATGTTATTTGATTGTTACGTCGTTCGATTTCTTTTAAAAATGTGTAACATGTTAGAAAACCACTTAAGAAAAAGAAACTATCAACTGAAAAAAATGCATTTGACACAATCAAAAACGAAAATCGCTTAAGGACTGGTATAATATCGGCAATGTTATCTTCAAATTTTAAATAATTTTTACTAAAATTTTTTTGATTGATTTTAAATTTTAACTAACCGACAAAAGCTAATGAGAAAATGTAAGAGTGTCCGAGAATAACCCAAGCTAGAGACAATACTCTAATTGCATGGAAACACTTAAAGTCTTCGGATTTACTTGAGTTGACTTTAAATAATTTTTTCGTGTTTGTATAAGCTGATATACTAATTAATATTTGACTAAAAATTGGCTCATCTTTAAAAATAGATTTTAATTTTAAAATTTTTAAATCTAAATTTTACAAAACTTACGCATAATACTGAGCATAAAGGATTCCTCGTTATCAATATTTTGATTTTCTTGATTTGTTGTACTTATTAGCTCATCGGTCTCGCTATTAACGACTACTGTTGAATTATTAGATAAATTTTGACATTTTATTTGGTAACTGAACCTCTTGATTAAGTCATATAATGTACATAATAGCACTAGGACAACTATTGAACCAAGTATGGATCTAATAAAAATATCTTTTTAATAAAATAGTTTTATCATTTTTACATTAGAACAAAACAAATCGTAATATTTTCAGGCAAGCTAAAATATTTTTTTGTTAAATTAAAAAAAAAAAGCATTAAAGTGGTGCATATTTTGATGGATCATGTGATCTACAGTTTCAAAGAGTAAAACTAGTGACGGCTAGTAGAAATCAATTCATTCAAAACAATTGAGTTCATAACTTACCACAATTATCATTATTTAAATATTAAAATTTTAAAAAATAGGAAAAATGAAAAAAAGCAAGACCGAACAGCGATTAATGATTCTTTGTGAAAGAAAAAAAAACAGAAAACCATCTATAGTCAACCAGAGCAAAAAATTCCAGCTTAACTCTGTTTGAAAACTTTTTTCAAATAATTTATGACAAAAATGCGCTCCGTTTGAGGTCTGCTTGACTTTTTAAATTTTTTTTATCTAATAGGATAGATCCCACCCCCCTATTTTTGGTCTTTTTGTCATGTTTGCAATGGTTTATCATGTATTTTAGCCTTCGTTTGAGGTCTGCTTGAGATCTGCTTGACCTTTTAAATTTTTTTCAGTCGATTAGACAGGGAAAAAAATATTTTAGAAATTTTTAAATAAAAAAATGGAAAAACGTGGGGGCTCTGTTGCCTGCCTATTTTAGAAATTTTCAGTTTTACTGTTATTTATTTGTTAAAAATTTAACTAAAGAGAAATAAATCAGGGGATTTGAAACCCGGGGTCGACGGCCCATCAGATTTAGGCCGTCGACTCTGTTTGAAAACTTTTTTCAAATAATTTATGACAAAAATGCGCTCTGTTTGAGACCTTCCCACGCTTACTCGATCAAAACATTGGAAAATGAAAAAATATTTTATTTTAGAAATTTTCAAATAAAAAAAAAATTTAAAACATTGCTATTAATTAGTTATGGCTAAAGGGACTTTTTAAAAAAAGTCAAACATATCTCAAAAAGACCTCAAACGGAAGCAAAAATGCATGGTAAACCATTGCTAGCGTGACAAAAAGACCAAAAATTGGGGGGGGGAGTTATTGCTAAAGGGACTTTTTAAGTCAACTGTAGTCTTCTTCAAGTCGTTGACTATACCTCCAGAAAACCAAGATATTTTTATTAAATTTATAAAGCTTTATTTTGACGAATAAAAAACCATGCGAAAAGCCCAAAAGGTGAGATATGAAAAAAAGTGTTTAAATATTCATTCGTCTTCAAATAAAAATCAAAATGAGAAAATTGCACACAAAAAGTGGTAGATTGTACGATTTCAATTGTTCTGTAAATGTGATGAAAAACGAAGTCATTATTCATCTATGTATTTACTGGATGAAATTAAAAAAATGTTATAACTAATGAATTTCATTCTTTTTAAACCTAATTTATCAATGTGATATCGATCTCAATGTAATGATTCAACGCAGAATATTCACAAAAATTCATTTTTGATAATTATTTAAAATATTCATATTGACAAATTCATGATAAATTGCATAGTTTAATAAAGATATTTAATAAGATCATTAAAAGGTTTATAAATTCGAAGCGGAAATTGATTCAGCCTTATTTGGATTAGAATTTCTTAAAAGTGAGTCTTGTATGAAAAATGCAGTTTAATTGCAAATTATTAGATTTCTGATGCAATTTTTCGATGCATGTAACATTAATTCAGCAGATTAGCAGAGCTACGGGTTTGCTTTTTTCGTTTTTATAAGGCTTTGATTTAATAGTTTATTTGATTTTGATCAAGATAAAGGTCTTTTTTAGCATGCCTTTTTAAATGTCAAAAATAAATATATTTGGTGTCTAAAAAACTAAATCCAATTTTTAAAATAGAAATAACAGAAGATCATATACCAATTAAAAATCTAGTTGGATACGTTGTTTATAATGAGTTTCAAATAGGCCTTAAGTATTTTAATGAAAAAAGAAAATGACCTCTTCATTAAAGAACTTTCACTCGTCTCAAAATGAATAGTTCAAGTAATAGATCCTCTCAGTTGCGTCATTAAAATGAGTGTTTATCTCATTATCATAAATGTTGGAAACAAAAAGTGATAATCATTTAGAAAGCGATAATCTATTTAATAATACAAATAAAACAAAAGAACTTTTTGATTTCTTTTTTTTTTGATTATTAAAGTTTATAAATTATTTTTTTTCAAATACCTAAGATTAGATATAAATCGGTTATTTTAACAAATTACAATTTCAAAATCAATGGAAATTAATAGTTATAATCCCAAAAAAAATAAAGTATAAGATCAAAATGGGTCATTAGAGACCCAGTTTCGAATTTATAAGGGTTAACTTAAAAGAGAAAAGAGCTATAAAATCTGTCTACTTAAAAGAAAACTTACAATGTGATGATTGCTTTATTACTAAGTACTTTATCATCTCTTATACCGACATAGGTTTCATTAAATTTGAGATTAAAAGGCAAACTAGATATAACTTTTTCAGGAACCATTGAAATTGCTAAAAAAAAATTTAATAAAAAGCTATAATAATTAATATTTTTCTAATCATATTACCAAAATTAATAATTTCATAAATATCATGTTGAGTACACTTATTCGGTACACAAATTCCAAGTTTAAGATCACCAGTTGGCAAAGCATTTTGAGGATCATAAGACAAAAGAGGTTTAGCAATAAGAACATATTTTCCAGTCCAATTTCCTTGATAAGCACTTATATTTCTACATTCGCTGAATTCACCTAACCATACTGTATTACCATTCATTATACCACTAGGTACTTTACCAAACGAATCAATAACTCTTATGGCCCACTGTCTCTTGTTTCTAAGACCATGATAAAATTGTTCTAATTGTATAATACAATCTTGACTGACATCACTTTGATCATTATCCTCAAAAAATTTGTTTAAAGTTTCTAATATAAATTGATTCGTGTTTAAGTCTAGGTCATTTAAAACCGTTAAATTAGAAGGGTTTTTGAAAAGGTGTCTATGATTTTGACGTTGTTGGTTCAGGTAAATTATCCCGTCGCGAAAATTTAAAGGCAAAAATGTTTGAATTCTCTCAGTCCGAACTACTTCAAATGCGCAACATATCGCAATTATCAAAAAAATTGCCTTCATCATTCAACTTTTTTTTTTCAATTGAAAAAAATAAAAAATTTCAAAATTTTTAAACGAAAAATTATGTAATTATGCAATAAAAATAAACAGTGGTTTGACTATCCTCAAATTTTCATTTGTTATTTAAAATTTGCTTATTCAGTCTCAGTATTACAAAAATTAAGAAGCGCTAGAAATTAGAGCTCAATGCTTGAAAAGTTGAATGAAATTTTCAAATTTTAATTTTTCGAAGACAGTTGAACTGTTTTTTAAAAAAATTTGAGAGTGAAATAACCAAAGCTAGTTTTTATACTTATTTTTTGAAATTTTTTTTCAAACTAAACTGAACTTAATTAAAACATTTGGTTATTAAAGTCTTGATGGTCAATTAGGAAATTTTTTAATCTTTACTCGATTTAAATTTTTTATAATTTCTTCATTTAGTATTGTTATGCGATGTAACCGTCGATTGCTTCAGTCATCGTTTATTTTTTGATACTTGATCAAGCCTAATTTGTTTAGTTAATTTTCATTCTAAAGAATCAAGAAAGTCCTTAGTTTACTTTAAGATTTTAGAAGTCACCGAGATATTTTTTAAATAAATCACTAAAATTTTTGATTGAAAAACCAAAATTATTTCTAAGTCCATTCTCTATCGAAGAAGTTTTTTTCAATAACAACTCTTTAAAACAATATCCTTTTATTAAACTTGATTTTGACCTGTTTAATACATTTTAAAACGTTAGCCATGGGATAAAAACATATAAACTTATTTCAGATATACAGTACAAAGCTTAAATAAGTTAACGGCGTGTTCAAACACTTTCCAACATGTTTTTGAACATGTTCGAACAGTGTTGTGTTTCTATTCGTGTTTTCGTTAACTTATTTCAGCTTTGTACTGTATACTGAACAAATAAAAAGGTCGTAAAACACATTTTAATAGGTCAATAAAAAACTAAAATAATTATTTAAAGAAAATTTTTTGAATAAATTTGGCAAAAAATTAAACTCTATTGAAAAATAGAAATTATTCAAAATTTAAAAATTGAATATCAAAAAAAAGACTTGTCAAAAGTGCAGTCACTATTTCGTTTTTAAGTATAACAATTACAGTGGTGGGGATTAATTTGTAACGTGACGTCATCTAACGTCATATGACGCCATATGACAGTATATGACGTTATCTGAAGGTCAAAAACCTATAAAATCTGACGTTAGCCGTCATATCGCGTCATCTAAAAACAGCTTTAAATAACCTCATTTCACGTCAGATAAAATAAATTATAAAAATTGAATTACCTATTAAAAAATTTGAGTTAAAGTGAATTATCTATTTAGAAAGATTAAAGTTTAGCCTGGTAGAAATTGGTCACGCCAAACAAGTAAAAATATTAATATCAATTATATGCTCAAGTATAATTAACTTATTTACAAAATATCTAAACGCTACTTGCATCGCTTCATTATAAGGCCAATTTCCATAAGAAATCCGGCACTTTTTTTATTTTCGATGATTTGGGAATTAAAAATTAGTTTTTATTGGTAATTTTGAAAAGTAAATCAATATTGTTACCGAGCTTTCAGTAGCTAACTTCATTCTTTTGATTGAAATTGAATAGATTCGAAAAGTCTTTAGTAACTTTTTATTAAATAGGCGCTTTGTCTCTCTTGCTATAAATTAGTTTATATTTATAGATTAGTGTTGCAGAGATTATGGATTTTTCATGATCGCCGATCTTCGAATTTTTTTTACCTTAGCTCGATTAATCGACGATTTTATGGCCCGAAAATCGAAACTCATGACTGATCTATAATTTTTTAAAGCTCCAAATAATTCAATCGGTTTATTGTTTTATTTTTTTATATTTTTGCGTTAAAAAATCAGATTTTAGTTTATTTCATCACCTTTAAATGGGAAGGCGCCTTACAGATAGAAAATAATGAGAACTAATTTATTATCAGTTTTTTTATAATATATGATAAAAAAATGAAATTTTTAAAATAATTTTTGTTATGTTTAATAACAGCAGAAAATAGCGCCAAAATTTCTAAATTATAAAATTTGAGTCAATCTTAATTGATCCCGATATTGAACTTTGTGATCGAACGATTTCGATTTTAAAAACTGCGATCGATTAATCGCGATTAATCGAAATCGCTGTATCACTATTATAGCTTTTTTGTTAGTTTCCAAATATATTGTTTTTGGATATTTAATAAATTCTAGAATCTTAGTCTTCTATTTTTATAATGAAAAAGACTCGTGAATTGTCCACTAATAGTTTCACTATCTTCCTTTTCTTTAACAGAAATTTTTTGTTAAAGAAATTTTAAAAATTTATTTAGTTTAATTTAACCTCTGACTTCCTTTTTTAACGGCGTGTTAAAAAAGTCTTTTAAACTTAAATAAATTGCTGATTTTCTTTAAAAATTCCACCTAGCTGCATATTAAGAAGCATATTAAGTACCGGTGTTCCACATAGAGAAGAAACTTGGTCCTCGGTTGTTTTTTTAGATTGATTTATTGGAGATTAATAATGATTGTGTCAATCTTGAAAAAAGTGATCAGTTTCATTTTTATTTTAATTTTACAAAGAGACGAATTTCAAAAAGCATAATTAGAATTCTTTTTGCAAAAACTAATGCAAACAATTAGTTTATTTTATTTCTTGTCTTTTCAAATATATTGTGTATTATACAGTTCTGACAAAAGAGTCGGTCATTTGTCGCGTTTTCCGAAATTACGTCGTATTACGCTTTGTTAAAAATCAAAAAATTACTACAAACTTAGTCATTTTAGGTCGTTTTACGTCGTATGACAGGCTGTTACAATACATTTGCCAGTACAGTAGTGTTCCTAATCACAAACCTTAGTAACTGAGTAATATTTAGAATTTTCGAAACAAAAATTTAACATTTATTTATCTAAAAGTATTGCAAAGAAACTCATCAGCTTTATTTAATAATAAAAATCATTCACTGAGATGCAATCGGAGGAAGTTTTTAAACACGAAATTTAAAAGTACGACTATGGATTATGATTCGGTGCATTATATGTTGAGACAGAAAAAAATTATTTTATTTAATTTTTTCTTATAATCGGAATGAATTGATTGAAAATCCTTCATTGATAAAGATTCCTTTTTTAAATTATTTTAAAATTTTCTGCCATTTCATTTTATTGAATTTCAGGTGACTTCT
>NTPY01000188.1:3720-32125 GCA_002922825.1 Brachionus calyciflorus
TTTCAACAGATGATTTAGAGTTTTTGACAAAATTGCAATATCAGCAACATTTTGTATAAGGTATTCTTAACAAATAGAATTTTCCAATTATTACGAAAATTATCGAAACTTTTGATTTTTAAGTTAATTTTAAAAGGAATTGTTGGTATAACACACATAAACATATTTTCAACACACCTGACAAAAATTATCGACACACATCACTTTATGTTTCTCCACACATACCTTGCCAACAAACTTTTTTTTTTGCCAACAAACAAATAATTTTTAAGATTTATACACAAAAGTTTTGTGTATTCCTTAATATGTTTATTTTGGTATCTATCAAAAATTTTTATTTTTTTTAATTAAGTTAATTTATTAGGCGTTATTTTTTAGGAAAGTTAAAATTTGAGATGTTATAATTTTGGAAAATTAGAATTCAGGAAAAGGGAAATATGATATATTTTTTGCGTTATATTTTTAGACGTTAGAATATGGGAAAGTTTTAATATTGGAAGACACCTTTTTTAAAATACAAATCTTTTTTTCACAATTTTTTTTATTTGAAGTTTCAATTTTTTTGAAAAATATCTACGATACAAAAGATGGTATAAACTTAATATTGGTTTTCAAAAAAATATTTTTTTCATTTTATGGAGATATAGAGTTATTTGATGATTTTCCAAAGAATATAATTTAAAAAAAACAAAAAAATATTTTTTTTACATAAATTCCCGTGAATTTTTGTGAAAAAATATAAAAAAAATGGTGGTTGGGAAGTTTATTTATATTCACTCTTTTCAAATCAAGATTTTAATTGTTTTTTTGTTACGAAGTAAAATTCTTCCAAAATTTTAATTTGGAACAATTTTGCTACACCCAACAAAAAAGAAAGAAAATTTTTAACATGGAAGCTTTTTTCTGAATTGATTTGATGTTGGGCTAGTTTAATCAAACTTAGCTTCTCTACTTTTTAGAGCTTTCTTTTAAGATTTATACTAAATTAATTGTTTTTACAGTGTTCAAATCAATCACACAAAACTTTTTTTTCAAGAAAAAATAAACTTAACATTATCAATTTTCTGGTCACAAATCAAAACAAAGGCAAAACAAATTCCTATTTTGATGTATCATAACATTTTGGGGCGAGGATTGAATAAACATAAAAAAAGTGAAACTCAAAATCTGGCACATAAGCAGTTTGGCGAGATTAAAAGCTTATTAAACTGTGAAAAAAAACATAAACTTAAGAAAAAAGTTTAAAGAACGTTGATTCCACATAAATTATTACTTTTTTAGAGCAAAAAATATTTTGAAAAAAATATGTAAATTTTTTAAACAAATTTTAAAATAGATTTAAATTAAAACATGCTTTTTTTAACTCAAAAATATTACCAAGTTATAAACTAAAAATTGGTAAAAAATTTAGTTTTTGAAAATTTTTTTTAAAGTTTAAAAAATATTTTAAAACTCTCATCCTTTAGCGTTTTTCAAAACTTAATTAAATTTGCTTATGTGTAATTCACGTTTTTGACGAATATATTTTATGTGATCTTTCTCTTTTTCATTGATATATTTTTCATTTATGTGGCATTTACATTATTAACGTTTTGAAGCAATTTAAAGCTTGGGGAAACGAGAAAAATAAAAGTTTTATAAAATTGCACGAATCGAAAAAATTGAATAGAAATTAACTTCACAGCTCTGGAATAATTTTCAAAAAAATTAAAAATGTTAATTTCTAAAAGTTTTATTTTATTTACTTCTTTAACGTGTTTATATAATATTTTTTGGAATTCCCATAATTTCGCAGGAATTCAGGTAAAATCAGTAATTTATATCACTACTGTTTTGAATACTGAGTGTTTAATTTACAATTTTTTTTTTTAATTTATTTTAAAAAACTTGTTAGAAAGCCAATATACTCTTTTCACTCAAGAATATAGAAGCAAGATGATTATTTTAAAGGTTATTTTAATCTTAAATTCAGCTATTTTTTGTCATCGATTATCATGAGCATCCAGGAGAGGGAGAACAATTAAGAATTTCATAAATTAAAACCAAATAATTCAAAAAGATTAAGTGGTTTTCAAATCTATTTGAAAGCTCAAATGAAAAAAAAGAAAAATAATTTTAGAAATTTTGTTTTTTTTTTCTGTATTAAAATTAGTTTTAATTCAAATACGAAAATTGAAATCATAATTTTGATTTATTTTCTTACATCATAAACAAATCGATAATAAAATTTTCCCAACACAAAAATTAAATTGGTTACAAGGCGAATTTATACAGGTGCATATTTTAAGTAACCAGATAAAGAGGAAAATTCATTCCAAAAAAAAAATCAATTTCTTATTAAATTAACTTAAACTTGCTTTAAAAAAGAAATATTATAATTTTTTCGAAAAACTAAAATCCAGTTAAGCAACAATTGTTTCTTATTTTATTTTCTATTTATATTATTCTTTCTTTTTTATGTAATTGTTGAATACAATCAACTCCCAAGGTACTGTTTTTAAGGCTAACTTTTTTATTGTTGTTGTTGTTGTTTATTTGAATTTCGAAAGAAATTAAAATAAAAGATTATTATACAGAATAAATGAAACAAATAAATGAATTTCGAGTCGAAACTGAAAATTTCCAACTAAGATTTGAACAATTTTTTATATGAATTTTCAGTCTGTTATTTATTTCTAATTTTATATTTTCGTTAATTAGTGATAGATAAATAATGAATAGATCTGCACACGTTACACTTAATAAACAAAATAATAGTACTCGATCGAGCTATTTTAAATTTGACTCCATCGATCTAGACACTTCGGCGTCTCCCTTAAATTCACAATTACTTCATCATCATCCAATATATCTGAACGGGTTCTTATAAGCTAAAAAAAGAAATATTAATTTTAAAAAAAAATTAAAATTTTTTTTTTTTTGTATAGACACCAAGATGAATTAATAGTGACTCCGTTTGCTCAAGTATTGGCAAGCTTAAAAACTGTGCGGCAAAATTTTGAAAAAATAAATAATGCTCCTAAAGACAAGTAATTAAATTGAAAAAACAATTTAAATTTTTTTTTTACAAAATTATACTTTCTTTATTATGCAGGAATAACAAGAATCAATTAGTTAATTCAATTGCAATTAATATAAATGAAAATTTGTCAATATTAGATGGTAAAATATTCTAATTAAAACAAGTATTTTCGAAGCGAATAGTTTTTATTATTTTTTCAAGATGATTCAACGAAATTAATGAAAGATACTTTGGACGAAATAGATTGGTGCCTAATGCAATTGGAACGTATGCAATCATTTAAAAGTATATCAGACTCGGCCACAACAAAAGTAAAATCCTTGAAAAAATAATTTCAAATAATTTATATTAAGCATCTAAAATTTTCAAAATTTAGTTCCGTCTATTATTGAACAAGGAACTTACGCAATATGGAGGCACTGATCAAATAAAACAGTTTATCAGCGAAACTTATCTAGGTATATTATGTTTTAAAAATTTTTAGACTACTCGTACAAAAAAAAACGCTGTTTCTCAAAACAAAAAAAAGAGTAATTTCTCAAACGCTTAGTGTGAATTATTAAATTGTGATCATGCTCAGAATATTCGTTAAAATCGATCATTTTAGAATAAATTTATTTTTAATTGTATTTAGATATAGACAAGTTGTTCAAAAAAAGATTTTTAGAATATTAAATTATTTTTAGAGAAACAAAATCATTTTATATGCAAGGAGTAAATTTATAAAAAAGAGTTTTTTTGGTGATAAAAAAATTTTGAAAGTATTCTAAAATGATACAATACTTAAGTATCAAAAGAAAAGTATAGTACTATAAGCACCCCTAATGTTTAGCGCCTTTCTTTCAGCAACAGTTAGAAATAAATGCAAAAAATAAGAAATAAATTATTAATAATTATAATTATATCGATTAATTATAATTCATTTTAAAATTAATCTACATTTTAAATTTTTTGTTTGGCAAAAAATTAAGACTTCAAGATTTTGTACGAGGTTTAAAATCTTTAACATAAAATTTTAAATTTCTTTAAAAATTAGTTTAATTTAGAATGAGGATAGGTAAAATCTTTGTTAATTTTTTCTTTACAAAATTTTGATAAAAAACTTTGAATTCTATAAATCTATAAACAAGAGTTATTATGTTTAAGAGAAAATCAATACGATCTTATAGTTTATTTAAGAAAAATGGGCAAAAAATCTAATATCATAAAAAAGCTATGAAATATGTTAATATAACCTGAAGGTATTGAAATTGAACTGGACTAAACTTTTCTCTAATTAATTGACTTAAGTAAATGCACATTTCAAGTAAGTTCTGTTTAAATTCTCTAGATTTTAGGATCTGTTTTTATTTCGGAAAATGTAATTTTTTAGTGGTTTTTATTAAATACTTTTAAGAAAAATCAATATTTAGGCTTTGTTTAAAAAAAAATTAAAATTTTGGCCTAGGAAACTTAACGTAAAGGTTCATAAATATATTGGATGTAATTTTAAAAAAGACTATCAAATAATAATTTAATTAAAATTTGTAAAATTTTGATTCAGTCTGGTTATTCGGAGCAACGAGCTAATTATTAAAAGCCCCACTTTATAAGCGTTATCAATGTAACTATTTAACTGTTCTTGAGCTTTCTTTTGATCATTTTAGAGCGATGCGATATCATCTAAATCTAAATCTGATATTTTTCTGACAATTTGAGTTGATGAATTTCTTAATTTTCTAGTCAAAAGCTGTTGTTTTCCTTTGTGAGTCAGGTAACTAAAACTTCCTCCTGCTTGTTTTGTTTAGTGGTTTTATTAGTTTTTAGTTAGACTATAACTAATATTATTGAAACTAATTTTTAGCTAGCTAAAATTAGTTGACTAAACTAATTCTAGTTATTTTAAACTATACTGAATTTTCAGAAAATATTCGTTTTCGGGGAAAAAAAAGTATTTCTCTTAGTTCTTTCCTATGATAAGATCAAAAAGTGTTTTATTGCTTCTTTTTTTAAAGAGAATTAGTTTTTAAAAAAATCACGATCGGGACAATTTTAAATTTTTACAAAAATGAATGATTGATTTTTTGAAAATCTTATTCAAAATTTCACTAGTTTTGTAACATAGCCAACTACAATAATGAATAGAAATGTTGCTAAAAAGTCTCCTTGAAGAACTCCACTTGTTATGAGAAACTCTTTTGATGATAAACCGTAAAAAATGACACTTTTTTTAGCTTTAAATTGCTACATATTGTAAGAACTTTGCTACATAAAATATTTAAAATTTTTTACTTCCTTATTTGCCTATCATCAGAAAATTGATATTGATAAGTTTATTTTGACTTGAAAAAAAAAGTCCCGGGTGATGGATTTGAACATTGCGTAAAAAAAGTTAATTTTGTATAAACATTTTAACACCATTTTAATGAGAACAGAATACTTGTTAAATAAAACTAACTCAAAGTAAAGTCTTAAAAAAAAGTTCCATTGGAAAATTTTTTTTCCTGCTTTGTTCTATGTAGCAAAAATTTTACAAATTGTACCAATTTAAAATTTGGAAAAAATTTATTCCGTAAAAAAATTTAAATGCTGAATTGAAATAAGTGAATAGAATTAAACTTTACAGCGCCTATAAATCGATATCCTTCTTAATTAATTAGTTTAAAGCACTTTTAGCTCAGGCGTAACTGGAAATAGACTTAATAAAACACAAAAACTGTGTGTTGTTCAGTTAATTGTTTAAAAATATTAAGTTTTTGGTCTTTTTTTTTTCAACTTCACAACACACTGATTTTGTGCGTTAATAAAGCTTGGTGGTCATCAGTATGCTAAATCTTTAAGTATTTATTTAACAAATTTTGAAATTAAGCTTTTTAAGTAAGTATTTATTTAAAAAAATTAAGGATTTACTTAAGCATTAAAAATTCGTTTATTTATCGTCCGTAATTTTTTTAAAGGATTTCTTTGATAATTTTTCAAATTTTTTATGATAAAAGCTTTAAATTACAAGCTATTAATTATTTTAATTTTAGATCAAAAAGAAGAAATCGAATCACGAAATAATGAAGGGCCAATGCGACAGTCAGGACCACACCGAAGTGATAGTAGTATAAATTTAAATCGAAATTTAGACGAAACACAAACCGATGATCTATGCAATAATACAAGTCGTCATAACGAACGACTTAAATCAATAGACGAAACAAATTGTAAAAATTCACAAAAAAATCGTATTTATTGGAAAAATATTCCGCAAAAGTCTTTCGATAAATGCGAAACTGTAATTTCTTTTCTCAAATTATTCTCAATCCATTTATTTTTTAAAGATATATTTTCTTACTTCTTTTTTAAGGTTAATGAGTCAGTTGAATTAAACCCGAGTATAAAAAAAGAAAATCGAACTCCATCAAATGATTCCGCAAAAAATGCTCAAATAATATCAGCAAATAAACGTCGATCGTTAATTCCGAGTTCCGATCGTATTCTTAGCTCTCAATTAGAGTCTATCAAAAAACCCATTAATGATATAAATAATCCATCTAATTCTACTATGAATAGCATTTTTCTAACACGAATCTCGAATTCGTTACAAAAAGAAAATATTATAGATGAGCAAACTGGTGAATACTATACGTATGGAGTTAAAACATCTAAACCAAAGGAATTAGATGATTTAATGGAGGATCTTGATGTTTGGGGTTTAGATATATTTCTAATGGATGAATTGACTGAACATAGACCTTTAACAGCAGTTGCTTTCACTATATTTAAAGTATGTTTTAAATAAGTTTGAATTATTAGATATTTTATTTATTTTAAAATTCGTTTGGGAGAGTCTTTGAGTCAGATAAAAACATCAGGTTTTTTTTAAAAAGTTTTTGTACTAAAAAATGTTCAAAATTCAAATTTTAAAATTTTTTAAATTTTAAGCCCTTAAAACAATGAAATTTAAGAGATTTAAGTTTTTTCTTTTTAAATATTGAAAACGAATAATATAGACAGGATAATCAAAGCCTTGGAAAAACTAAATTTTAATTAATTAAGATGTCTTAAAAAATTTAAATAAAAATATAATTTTTATTTAAAATTTTTCAAAGCAAAGGGACTTGATGAACACATTTTCAATTTGTCCATCAACTTTGATAAATTATCTAATAGAATTGGAAGATCACTATCAATCAGTACCATATCATTGCAAGATACATGCTGCTGATGTAACCCAATCAATGCACGTTCTTCTAAATCACAAAG
Source organism: Brachionus calyciflorus (assembly GCA_002922825.1). NCBI lineage: Eukaryota > Metazoa > Rotifera > Eurotatoria > Ploima > Brachionidae > Brachionus > Brachionus calyciflorus. Next base: position 10,973 of record NTPY01000188.1, read on the forward strand.
CTTTAGAGGTATTTTTATTGTTAAAATAAAAACTCAATTAAAAAATAACTTATTAAAATTATAAAAGTCTGTTTTTGATGATGATGAAATATTTGCTGCAATATTTTCAGCAGCAATTCACGATGTTGATCATCCTGGTCTTACTAATCAATATTTAATTAGCACTGCATCCGAATTAGCAATTATGTACAACGACGATTCCGTATTGGAAAATCATCATTTAGCCGTAGCATTTAAATTGCTACAACACGAAAAACGAGACATTTTTTGTAATATACCAAAAAAAAAACGTCAGTTGATTAGAACAATGGTTATTGATATGGTACGTGCCACTGACATGTCTAAGCACATGAGCCTACTTGCCGAATTAAAGACCATGGTAGAAACGAAAAAAGTTGCTGGATCAGGTATAATTGAGTTAGATTCTTATCAAGATCGTATTCGAGTTTTAAAAAATATGCTTCATTGTGCTGATTTGAGCAATCCGACAAAACCACTAGATATTTATCGAAAATGGACTGATCGAGTGATGAATGAATTTTTCCTACAGGGTGATAAAGAATCATCACAAGGTCTAGAAATAAGTGCCATGTGTGATAGACACAAAGCCTGTATAGAAAAAACCCAAGTAATTATTTAAAAAGCATTCGAGATTTATGTTAAATAAAAAAATTTATATAAAAAGGTTGGTTTTATTGATTTTATAGTCCATCCATTATGGGAATCGTGGGCTGATTTGGTACATCCCGACGCGCAGGATATTTTAGAATCACTGCAACGAAATCGCGACTGGTATAGTGAGCAAGTGGAAAATTTGCAAGTCCTAGATAAAACAAATGATAAAGCTCAAAATTAATATAGGGACTTCCGCTATTTCAAATTGATGAATCGAAAAAAATGAATAAATACCGTAAGCACTCGATAGTTATACCAAAGTACAAAGTGTCTAGGGTTTCAAATTTGATTTTTATTATTTAGATGAATTTATTGACCTTCCAGTTTTACAAAGGCAAAACTTTGAAAGAGTTCGACTGAGTACCGGTATAAACATCGAGTGATTACGTTAAATTTTAAAAGTTAGTCTGCAAATGATTAAGCTCAAACCAATCGTTTAATCGAAAGTATTGTTTTTATTTTCCTCTGTTTTTTCTTTTTCGATTTTACTTTCAAATTTATTTAAATCAATATTTTTATTTTTATTATACAAAATTTGTTGATTATTAATTTAAATTTAAAAAATTTTTAAAGAATGACTTTTTTTTTTTACTTAATTTAAAATTAATTTAAAAATTCTGTAATTTTTATACAAAAATAAATTTAATTTCCATTAAAATTAAAATTAAATTTTATTTTATTTTGAATATAACCGATCGAATACTGTATTGAATAAAAAAACTAAATAAATCTCTTGTAAATTTTTAGGAATTCATTAAAATTTGAATTTAATTGCATTAAATATAATTATTAAATAACTAGAGCTGATTAGATAACATAAATAGACTAAAAGTTTAAGGAGAATCGGTACCGCATAAAACACTGATCCTTCTTTAAATCATAAATTACCGAATCCTTATTTTCATATTAAAATGGAAGACAAACGCCTAAGACTGTCGTACAAAATCATTCATCTTGAACTGTCCTTCCTTCCTAATCAAAGTAGTGGATATCGGTATATATGGTAAATTACCGATAATTTAGGTATAATATGGTAAAAAAAAAATTTCCAAAATTTTTTCGGTGTAAAAACTTTGGAGATAAAAATAGGTAGAAAATAGTGCATCTTATGGTTCGTTTTTAGAGGCCATAAAATATGGTAAAATATCGTTAATTTACCATAATTTACGTAAAATATTGTAAATTCGTCGTATTATAGCCTCGTTTCATTTTTTTTTACTGTTCCTCTGTTTTTCAGACACTCTTTTTTTTTATTTTTCTTTATTTGAAAGTCCAAAACCGGGACAAAAATAACCCGATTATTTTTAACCCTTTGAGTCCTAGGGTTGAACCACGATAGTTACGAATAAACCAAACATGTTGTCTAGTTAATTCGTAGATGATGAATCTGAAGTCGAAATGGCAAGTTTCGAATGAAATAAGCCTTTAAATTAAGGCTAAAATTAGGCCACTTTCGAGATCTCATGAAAGAGTCCACAAACCAAACAAGATTATGCCGAAATCGTAATCTACCCATCAAAATTACTCAGAAACTAGGTTTGTTCGTAGCTTTGTAATATTTTTTGGTGCTTTACAACCAAAAAACCGTTTTTTTGCCTTTTTTAGCCGTTTTAATGGCCTAAGGATATGATTATTGCTTTTTTCCCCTAAAATCTAAATAAAAGAGTTATACAATGAGTTAAAACAAAAATTTAACATTTTAGCAATTTTCATATACAATTTTTTTTTAAAATTTTTTTATTATTCTTTGAAAAAAAATTTCTTCTCAATGGAAATCGATTTCGACGATTCAGGTTACCTCTACACTTTGAATAAGAGCGCTCACGATCAAGCGGACTCATCTGATTGTTCTGAAGATTATTCAAAATTAAATTCTATTAAAAAATTTCAATATCAAATAATTCATAAAAATAGTCAATCGTCGGAATCGATTTCTATTGAGAAGGAATTATCGTGGTTCAACCCTGGGACTCAAAGGGTTAAATGGAATTGCAATTTTTTTCTAGTAGGTTCATTCTTGACTTTGACATTCGAAAAAGGAATACAATTTCTTTACAAATTTAAAATTTATAAATGCAGCCGGACCTCGATTATTCGGACAATTCGATATTCGGATTTTTATCAAAATTAATAGAATTCCGATTTATAACTGATCCAAAAAACTTAATCCAGAATGTTTTTTTTCGGTCCAAATCGTTCCGACTTCCGACTGTACTGTGTTTCGTAAAGGAAAATCGTCTTGAATTTTTTAGCATTTAAAAAATCGGTTCGAAAATTCTCCTTTTTACAGAATATTTTTTTACGTGACCCAACCCTAAAAAGTAGTAAGATCCAGCTCAATAATGCAGAAAAATTAAGGAATGTTAATGGATGCTTAGTTAAGGAGATAGCGTCTATAAAGACAAAGATATCAGCCACCATTGAGCAAATAAACTAAAACATAAAGTATAGCATGTGGGGAATCTTATATGGAAAAACTTTTAGTTTTAGAAAAGCCAATATTTATATACTTTTACTATTTATTTACGTTTTGTTAATAGGTCGCTGAAAAGTTAAGAAAAATGGGAAAGTTTTCATTTACAAAAAAAAAAGATTTTTTTTTAAATAGGGAAATGACCTTCAAAACATCAGAAACAGTGGTTCTTTAATTAATCATTTTCTTAAATTTGTTAAACTTATTTGCTGTTTATCTTATTCATTTGCATATTTTTCCTACTTATCTTTTAAGGAACAGATGCTTGAAAGATTATTTCTTGATAAAATCTTGGAGGAGTCAAATAATTCAAATAGCTTCGAAAAACATCTGCTTAATCTTAGCTTGTGGCCGTCATAATGATTATATATCTTAATTTTATATTAATCAATTTTATTCAATAGAAAATAAAGTTAATAAATGAGTCTAAGCTTTTTAAGAAGTTAACTTTATAAGAAAACATTGTCAAAAAAGCGTTCATATTTACTTAAAACAATCATTAATTAAGAAAAGATATATTTGCCTGGAGTCTTTTTTTTTAGAATTGGATACAATCAAGCAAACGCCATTGAAGTCGATACGCTACCGTATTTTCTCAAATAAAAGATCAAGTCGGTATCTTTTTAAGATCTTCTATTTGAATTTTTTTATGATCACAAAAAATGACTCGAATAAAAGAACAAATGGCTTTTATTTTAGTCTTTTACAGAAAGAAAAAAATTAATGTTGTTGATAATTTAATTTGTTATGAAGTAATTGAAATTTAAAATTTTAAATAAAACAATCTTTTAATCGAGGCATTTTTTGAATTGAAAAAAAAAACAGGAACTCACAATGAAAAATTATCTTTTTTATTTAATTTTTTTCAAGTACGTCTAATGTTTTCCATGATTAGGAACGACCAAAAGTTGCGATTTTTGAACTTTAAGCTGATTTTTCTTTGAACAAGTAAGCCAAATTTAAAACAAAAAAATACTCATTAGCCCTAAAACCATCGAAAGAATTAAGAATAATCATCCAAATTTTTGTTAGATTTGTTAATCAAGTTTTCTGCAAATCGATGAAAGGTCTATGAAAAAGTTTATTAAGATTTTAAGCAAAATGTTTAAGTGTGTGAACTAGTTTAAACTTTCATAATATTTTATTTCATCAACAAACAAAATTTTTTATTGTTATAAAAAACGATTGTTTTAGAAATTTTTATATTCTTTCCAAGTATTTGAGACCAAAATTATGATGTTATTACCTTTTTAAAACGAGCTTTTTTATTTGCTTGACATTAAATCTTTTGAATTCATAGAAAAAAAAACCTTCTGTAAATATTTTAAGTTTCAAAAAATAAACTTTTTAAATACACTCACTTTTATAATTACTTTTTATTTAAATAAGTTGAAGGTGCATCTATATTTTTTTAAAGGAATTTATTTTAGAACTCAAACAATTTTATCTTTAATGACGTCAAATCTTTATTTAAATTAATTTCACCTTGTTATTAAGCCATTAAAAACTGGATTTTATATCAATATTTTTCTAAAGAATTTTTTTTTTCGGAAGAGATTTACGCCGAATAAAAGTGTATATACAGTTCGTTTTATTAATTAAAAGTATCGAGTGTAAGCTAGTATGTAATTTTTTCTTGCATCTCGCCTAATTACACAGAGAGGAAAAAAAAAGGTCTTATCACTATTTTTTATTTCTTTTTAGATCTTAATTAAATCAAAATTTCTAGTATAAGTTTAATTCAGTAAAATCTAAAACAAAATTAAAAGCTTCATTTCTTAGAAAAAGTTGTCAGATTTATAGACTCTCGAAAATCAAATGCAACTTCCAATTCATTATTAGACCCAATACAAATTCATTAAGCCAAAAAATTTCTAATTCTACCGAAATTTCTACGAAGCGAAATGTACGAGTACCTACTGGATTCCCTATATTTAAGACAAAAAAAAATTGCGATACATAAGATACGGTTCTTTTTTGCAGACGTATAAGATAAAAAAGTTCGTTTTTTTTTTGATATTTTAAATGGTTTGATAGGTACAATACTGGTCTTTCACATGTTCCCAAAATGAACGTTCGTGAACGTTCACGAACGTTCATCCGATTTTTGAACGTTCATGAATGTTCACGAACGTTCATGAACGTTCCTGGTCATTATATGAACGTTCACGAACGTTCATTTTTTGAGAATGGGAAAATCGTTTTTAAGCCAAAAAAAAAAGTTGATTGTCACGTTTAAAGCTTTTTCTGAATTAATTTAATGAATTTGTTAAATTATTTATCAAAAATGTAATTTTAGTTGACCTTACCTACAAATAAATTGTCTCTTTTCCTAATCTTTTTAGAAAATTTTTCTTCTTACTCAATAGGCCAAATTTAAAAATGCACAATAATTGTTAAATTCAATTAGCGAAGTTATCATATTAGTCACTCTTAAAAAAGTTATAGGAAGGCAGAAACAACTTGAAACTTTTCTTAATTCCTAAAAAACATCTCATTTTATTAAAAAATGGATCGATTGAATAGACAAACTGATCTTTAAATTTGTTTTTGATAAATAATTTAACAAATTCATTAAATTAATTCAGAAAAAGCTTTAAACGTGACAATCAACTTTTTTTTTGGTTAAAAACGATTTTCCCATTCTCAAAAAAAGAACGTTCGTGAACGTTCATATAATGACCAGGAACGTTCATGAACGTTCGTGAACATTCATGAACGTTCATGAACGTTCAAAAATCGGATGAACGTTCGTGAACGTTCATGAACGTTCATTTTGGGAACATGTGAAAGACCAGTATTGTATAAAATATAAACTTTTATTTTATATAATTTATATTTGTATTAATAAATAGATCTTTCGCGTAAATTTACGTTATTAGCTAACAATTAAGTAAAAATCTAAGTAAAAAGTAATACTACGTCAAAAACGAATAAAATTTAAAAAATATTTTTAAAGTCACGAACATTTTGAGCCAAAACAGAGATAAAGGGTATCAAAAAAGGAATGTTTTATATTTTATTAAAACGACACTGTAAAAAATTCTATTTTGCGTTATGGCATCTTATAACGATTTTATAAACCTTATATTTTTAATTTCGTGATAAATTTTAGCATTTTATTAGCACTGTTTAGTGGTCCCAAATGCAAAAATAAAAACCGAGAATTTCTAGCGTTTTTGTGTTTTCTTTCATGCTTCAAAATTAAAATTAGATCAATTTATTCATTTCAAAATTTATTTGCTTGTTTTTTTTTAAATATTTTTCTTAATTTTCAAAAAATTTCTATCGATTTACAAAGAAAGTAGCCCGTTTCATTCTTTCCTAACGTTATTTTAGATTATATCATAAAATGGAACAAAAACATAATAAAATATTGTCAATAAAAATTTTTTATAAATAAATTGAGTTTAATTTAAGCTATATTAGAATTTTTTCTTCCATTTTAAGCTAGGGAAAGCATTTATGTTAAGATTAAGTGCATTTTGTTAATCAAGATCAACGATACTTAAGAACAAATATAAAATAAATTTTTCTAAAAAATAGGGAAGAGTTCATAATCAATTTGTTCAGTAACTAAAAGTAGAAATATTTTTATTTTCGGATACAAAATACAATTAATTTAGGGAAATTTTTTGTTTATTTGTATTTGTGCGCAATTCAATAAAGAAAAAAAAGAAAAAGAAATGAGAGCTTGGATTAGATTGAACCTGCTAAAGCTAAAAGTTTATGCTTTTGTTTTTTTTTCTTATTTGCTAATACTATAAATTCTCTAATCCATTTTATTCCTCGTAGTTGCCTAAGGTAAATGAAAATTACTTAAAAGATATTTCAAAATTATGATCATTATTGATAATTAATGATTTGAATTTTATATTCTTTTTTTTTTGTTCAAGATTATTCTTCATTCTCTTCGTTTGTAATTAATTTCAAAATTCTCCTCAAGCATGTTTCCTTACTATAATTGCCAGAAAGTTGAGTATTACCAGACTTAGTTTTAAAGGAATTAATTATTTATAATAATTTAGCTAAGGATCCTTTCTTAATTTTTTTTTCTTTCAAAGATAAAAAATTGATTCATTAAAGCTTAATTTCGAGTTTTTTTTTTTAAATCTCTAAGAATATTAGTTTTTGATTTAATCGACAGTTTTACTCTATTCTCTTTCTTTTAAATGCTTAAAAATTACAACTTTTTAAAATTTTTTTATTTCGATTTTTTTGTTTAAATGGTTAAATTTTATTTTGCTTGTTAAAAAAAAATAAATATTTTGTTTGTTTTTTAAATTTAAATCTTTATTAAGTCGAATTATGTGCACGTAAGTACCAAACAATTTACAAAGATAAGCTTCCTAATATGATCTCTAAGTTGTTTTTAAATTTTTTTAAAAGTAAATCCAAAGAAATAAGCCTCAGTCTTGTTGTGTTTTTAATCATGTAAACTCGAAAATTTTTTCTAAAGCTTGAGTGACAAAATTATTCTGCGAAATATTACCAAATGTAAAATTTTGCATTACTTAGAGAGGTCAGGATGAAATTAGCTTAGTTAAATTCGAATTCGGATTTAAAAAAAATTGATTGAAAAATTCTATGAATAAAACTAAATTCAAAAGTACCAACCATATTAGAATTAATATCATGCTTGATACAAAGATCCTTTTACTCTAGGAATATTAAGTAAAGAGATTTTTTTTTGCTTTGTATTTTCTAAATCAAGTAAAATTTAATTTCCTTTTAATATGTGATGGAAAGATCCGTTTTTAATTGCTGCTAAATATTAATCAGCCTTAAATATTTATTTGAATTTGAATCTTTGGCATGCAATTGTGGCTTTAATCGATTGGAATTTTTTTAAAATGATTAAGTTATAAATTTAATTTTATGGTTAATCTAAAGAATTATATTTTTTGAAGAAAATCTTTGAACTGGCAAATTTTCTATTTAAAAAAATACTACTGAAACTCACGTCATTTCGATAGTTTATTTTTCTCTCGATATAATTTAACTTTTGAGATAGAATTGAATAATAATTTATTTATTCTTATGATAAAATTAAAAAAAACTTTATCCGATTATCGAGAGTCGTCAATTTTATCCGATTCAAAATCTAGGTCTAAATTTTAACTTTCTGAAAAAGTCTTTTTGCTCAAATTTTATTAAAATTAAATGTAAACAATTTTTTGGCGTTGGTCTTGGGCACACAAATTTTAAAATATTTAATTTAAACTAAATCCAAAAAATAGCATTATTACTTATAATATTAGCAATTAATGTACCCCAAAATAAAAAAATTTTAATTTTTTACTACATATTTTAACAGAGAACTTAATTTAACGGTATATAACTATTGATAACCGCTTTTTTTGGAGCATTTTTAAAACTTTGATTTCTAATTCATGAATTTGTATGCAAAGTATTACGGTAAATAAGCTTATAACATGTCGAGATTTTGCTTCTTCTAAGCATTGTTTAAAAAGTTTTTTTTGAGCAAAAAAAGTTCTAATCAATCTCCTAATACTGATCTGAAGCACACTTTTAGAGTAAATTTACGTAACGTCTTAAGCAACTTAACGCCTATCTTAAGCAGGTCTAGGCTATGTTTAAGCATATTCTTTATTTATAATTACAGATAAATCATTCAGTGCAAATTTTATTGTTCAAAAATATCAATTTTAAAAAAAGACTATATGTGCTTTTGAAATTATTCCATTGAGATTGAACTTAGTAAACCTGAGGCTTATTATGTCGAAGTAAAATCAATAAAGATCATTTTTATAAAAAAAAATCTGCGCAATTTGTTTGAATCAAAATGTAAAATGAAGATAAAGATCTTTCTCAACAAGAAGTAATAAAAATTATTTCTCAACAGTTCCTTAATAGCTTTAAAATTAGGTAATTTAGAATTAATATGCGATTTAATCTCTAAGAAAAACAAATTACTGTAATCGATCTCTAATAGCTAAATGCTTTAGTATATTATGCAATTATTTTAAAGAAAAATGCTGCTTTAAAATTTTAAGTTAAAGGTTTAGTTTTTAGGAATAATCTAATTCCATATAGAATGCCAAAGTATGTCATAAATATTTTCCTATCCTAAGATAGAAAAAATTCAATTAATTTTTGAAAGATTTAGATCAAAGTATTTTTACAATTTAAAATTTAAAATCAAATTTTTTGATTTGATTCTCTTTATCTTTTTTGTTTATGAAGCATTTTTTTTTCTTTTTTATAGTGCATCTAACTGAGATTATTATTTATTAGAATTTAGGTGTTGTCTTACTGCAAAATTTGTAAATGATTGCCTTTTGAAACTAGATAAATATATATAATTTTAAATGGTAAAGGTTAATGAAGCACTTATTTTAACTAAATTAAATTTTTCTTTTTTCCTAATGAATCATTTATTTAAAATGATTTAAAAAAGACACTCTATAAAAAAATCACTGATTAACTAATAAAAACTTTTTTTTTTACCGATAGAATTAATTTTTTATTTTATTGGAAGTTGCATTCAAATATTTTACTTGCAAAAAATCAGCTTATATTTATTATGGGAACTAAAAAATTTGATTTATTTTGTCGGATCAGAAAAGAAAATTATTAAAAAAAAATCTAAGCTAATAATGATACCTTAATATATTTTTTATTTGTAACTAAATCGGGTTTTTTTTGTGTTGTTAAACTTTCAGATTTCTGTGGTAGGAAAAAAATTTAACTTTTTAATTAAATTTATTAGAAAATTGATTTTGGAAAAACTATAAAATAAAAAAATGTTACAAGAAGTAGTAGCAGTAGAAGTACTAAGAAAGAAGAAAAATCGATTTTTATGTTTTCAATTTTTTATGTTTTTTCTTCGCTACAACTAAAATTTTAACAACAACAACAAAATAGTATAATTTTTGCATGAATTTTGTTAATATATTACAAGTGTTTGAGAATGGTAGTTACTATTGGAAGATTAGGTTCAAAAACGCGAAAGTAAAATTAAAAGAAAAAAGAATTACTTAGCTTATTTTTTTTTCTTTTTTTTCATATAGCAGTTTCTAGTTCTACAAATATATTAAAATTGTGTTGTACTTTGATTAAGAGTTTAAAATAGGGATCCCTTCTTCTCCTTTACATAAGTGAGTGCATATTAGAGATAAATATCTTTAAAAAAAACTTTTGATAATTAGAATAAATTAGAAAATTTTGTTTCTTCTATTTTGGAAATTTCCTATTTAATGTTTTTTTTTGTTCAAATCTCATAATATTTGATTAATTTCTCAATGAGAAGAAAAAGTTTTCTTTTCATGATAAATAATTAAAAAGATTTAGTTTTCATTGTTAATTTTTTGAGTTATCTTTTATTATTTGTTGGAAAAATTCCTTAGATAAGCTACTCAAAATATTTATTTTCAGCTATTTCATAATTCACTTGCCATGTTGACATAATCAATCAAGAAAAAATAAATATACTCCATTTGCATATTAGGATCATTTAATTAAATTTGTGGTAACTTTAGTGGAGCTCTTAATATAGGGTTTAGTTTAAAAAAAAAAAAGCATATAGATGATTTAAGTAAGTTTAATTTGTAAGAGAGCATTCAAATTTAGAACTCATGTATAGAAGGAAATTTTTTTTTGAAAAAAATAAAAACATGCTAAACCATAATTAAGAGATTCTAATTAATTTTTCAATGCAAATTTTACCAAGATAAAATTAAAATAAGTTTTTCAAAAGAAAATAAGAAAAAACATATTCTTTTTTAATCAATGATTTATGATTCATTAAGCTAAAATTTCTATACTAAGATCTAACTTGATGATCCGATAGGATTAAGTCCCATGACAGCTTAAGGGAATTTCGTTTTTGCTTTCGTTTATATTCTCACCGGAATTTATAATTTTGTTAATGTAAACAAAAATATTCTTTGTTGATGACAATAATTTCAAAAAAAAAAAGTTTTAAACTAGATAAAAAATTGAAACTAAGTTAAATTCTCAATGGAAACTATAGTTATGTATTTATTTCACGAAAATCTTTACTAAATTAAATTTAAATATTTTTTACTATCGGTTTCTAGTAATTAAGCATTCTTAACACTAGCGAACAGCACCAAATAAAATTAAAAATTATATTGTCTTACAAAGATCTTAATTCTTTGATTTGTAGTTCTTTTTTCAATATTAATCATTTAAAAAAATTTAAACTTCTTGTTTAAAAGTTAAAAAATATATAGAATAAGTTGATAAGAGTCACTGAAAAATATTATGTTTGATTTTTTTTTTTTTAATAAAAAAATTAATTTTTTCTTGATTTTTTTGGTTATCAACTTGTATTTCTGGTATCAAAATTAAAGAGATACGATACAATATTTTACAAGGCTTGTAATACGTTTTACACCAAATAATAAGAATACTAAATTTAACCATTTTTTTCAGACAGATTAAAAAAAATTTCTCAATTCTAAATTAGATTTAATTTTTTTATGAGATAATTTCATAGGAAATTTATAAAATACGTAATTTCGAAAATTTCCTGGTCAATCAGGAAAAATTATTTTGAACAAAAACAAGTTTTGATTATTTACTAGGAAATTTAAAAATTTACTCTCGAATCAGTACAAATTCTTTTAAATTCCAGTAATTTACTAAAAAAGATTTCATAATAAATCAATTTAATTAAAATTCAATGTTAAATAGCAAAATTAAGATAAAAGCAGATTGATTATGAGAAAAAAATAAATGATCTATGATTTCTAAGCTCCGTAAGACCATATTTCCGAAGAAATCCAGAACAAGTTCTACAAAAGTTTAATAAATTTACTTAAATTAAAAAAGAAGTTTTAGTAATTTACTGAAAAAAATAAAAAATCAATAAAAAACTAAAACTTTGGTATTTGAAAAATTTACTGTTTTTTTCAGTAAATTTAAAAATTTACGTATTTTACAAAAGTCAAAGACTACTTTTAAAAAAATAAGCAAATAAATAGTTGTTTCGTAAACATTTATTGCACCATTTTGTCCCGTCTTCAATATGACTGTATTAGCTACACATAAATAATTAGAATAAATAGTATCTATTTATTGCTTATCTAATTATTTATTTTACGGTTACGGTTCGCTTCGCCAAAGTAGAAAGTTCGCTAGAAGTGCAGTATTTATTATTTAAATTTTACCGTAAACTCTATCTATTTGTCTTAAGTGTTCTTCAAGGTTACAGTAAATTTTAAAAAATAATAAAATTTAAATCATATTCATTTAAGATTTTTATCATATGAATATTACAGCTACGATTACAATTCGTAGCTATATATAGGTTCAAAATTATTATTAACTTAGTTTTTATCAAAAAAGGTTTCATGATTTTTTACTAATCTCTGAGTCTGATGATTACATTTTCATCTTTTTCTTCATTTAAAAATAAGGTTTTTTTTGGGAGCATCGGCCGAGTATAATTTATCAACAATTCTTTTGTCAACAGTATATTTTATCAACAATTAATTTTTTAACAGTAAAAAAATTCAACATTTTTTTTTCTTTAACTGTACAAATTGTCAACTTTTTTTTCAAACTAAAATAAACTTAATTTATTAGTTGGATCCATATAACTTTTTAGAAATCAAAATGTTATCAATAATCCTGCTTCTTCAAGAACAGCTTCTTTGGAATTTATAAATTATTACTTGAACACCTATTTAATAATCACTAAAAAATTAAGGCTGATGGTTTGAGTCTTTAGAAGAAGGACTGGGAATATGAATCAATTATTGAACTTTTTTGAGCCAACGGTCCGGGTTCAGTTCACCACTCTTGCCATAAAAAGCATCACCGAAATAAAAAAATCACTAAAAATATACTTAAATCGAATTAATGCCATTTGAATTCCTTTTTGGAAAAATTGGGGAAAAATGTTGTATAAACGTTTAAAAATTAGCTTGGTAAATAAAACGGATGCCTCAAAGAAGGATCATCTTTTTGAAAAAAATACCATTAAATAATTAGCCATGCTAAAATCAGCAAGATTATCCATTTTCTTAATATTTTACCGTATATTTCCGAATGGAGGTCAATTAAATTTAAAAGTAGACAATTTATTTATTTTTTTAATGTTGATAAATTATACTATTAATTTTTTGTACTGTTAACAAATCTTTATTTCGGTCTTTAATTGAAAAATTAATTGTTGATAAAATCTACAGTTGATAAATTAATTGTTGATAAAATAGTTTCTCCCGGGAGCATCATTCATTCGCAATTAATTAATTAATTTAAAAAAGCATACGAATCTAAACAAAATTCAGGATCACCTAAAAATTCTATGAGGAGTTTTTAAAATAAAATATAAAGCATCATTTATTAAAAATAATAGTAAACCCGATTTCTATTATAAAAAAGTCACTAGGGAAATTGTTTAATGCCTTTATATAATGTTTTACAATCATATATGGTATCATATCAATTTCAACAAATGTCCTTAAGCATTATCCTTTAAACTCTCACAACTCTTAAATGTTTCAGATAATTGACGATTTTTTCTGTGATACTTGTACTCCGTTGAGATTAGAATATAAAGACCTAAAACGCGCTTTAACTAAACAAATATTCATTTTTGATATTAATAGTTTTTTTTTAATTTTTAAGATTAAATAGAAAACTAGTGATTTAAAGCCAATATTAAAGGTACTCTCAGCTTCTTAAATTTTTTCATTACATTTTTATGGTAAGAATTTTCGTACTTTACGATGTAATTAAGATGTATTTTCTAAACATTTTGGGTCTATAAATTGTAACATTTAAATTTGTTTTTTTTTTCGAACTTTTTTGTTTTTATTTCAAAAGTTTGGTTTTTATTACTTTAAATATACAGAATTTAAGATATTAGGTGACAAATACGTTTAAGATCTTTAAAGTATTTTTTAGGGGAATTTAAATAACTTTTTTAATAAAATTTTGAATGTAAAATATCTTTTAATTAGCAGTGTAGCAATTACTAGCAAAATTCATATTTTGTCCTACGGGTTTCGCACCATCGACAAATTTTTTCTAATTTTATTTTTAAACGAGTTTTGAAAAGTCATTTTAATTTTATTTTTTTTGCGTTGTTTAATTATTTTAGATTAATTTTTTTTAGGACAACTAGTGTCAATAATGAGTTTTTTTAATAAACATTAACAAATCAAAAAATTCTACATTAAATGTAAGCCAATGATATAGAATTTTTTTTTCAAATAAAATTGTATATAAAAGGAATTATCTTTTTTTAAATGTCGATTTGATGTATTGACATGTGTGATTGAAGTCTTAACTTCAAATCGCCGGGTTTATTTATGATAAAAAAGGGACTGAATGTTTAATATCACTCAATTCTCTTATTCTTCTCATATAACTAAATATACAATGTCATCAATTTTCAATTTTACTTTGCTGCTTTTTTAAATTATCATAATAAACTTGATTATTTTAAAATCAAGTTTTAAATAAATTGAAATCATTTTATTTTATCATCAATTAAATAAAATCTTTTAATTCAGGCTTGTAAATATTATGGAAGTATTCAAAATAATTCAATCTATAAAAGTGCCAAATTTGAATCTATATTTTTTCTAATGATTTAAATCTTTCTATTTAATTAATCTAGAGAATTTCAAAAATGTTATTTTTAATAAAATTTAAGGCTCTTCAGTTAAAAAGTTAGTTTAAAACCGACATAATTACTTAATTAATATTTCCCACTAATATTTTGACGAAATAATTTATTAGTATCACGGATTGTACAAAGTTTAAAGAATCTTCTGAATAAATTTTGCTTGATATTTATTTTAAATTTTACAAATATTTACGAATTGGAAGGATACAAAGATCTTTACAGAGATTATTTTAAACAGGTTTCCCTCCGGCACACACTTAAGTATGATTAACACACAAAATCAGTGTGTTGTTAACTTGAAAAAAAATTCTGACAAAAAATATACCGTAAACTCTTGCGTATAACTCTTATGGAAATTTACTGGGAAATCTAGAGTTATAGGCAAGAGTTTACAGTAAAATTTCTAGTCAACTAACTGAACAACACACACTTTATGTGTTTTTTTTAGCCTTTTCTTCTACTCCCAGTTACGCTTGAGCCATAAGTCATATTTTTTGTGTTAATTAAGTTGTCTGCTATTAAGAAAATGAGTGTGTATTGCTAAGGCTTGAGATGGGATGATACAATATTACTTAACCCTTATCCGTCTGAAATATAAAAAATTACATTAAAGGCTGAAATGGGTCAAAAATGACCCGGCTCAAATAATTGTTAATTTTGAATTTTATATCATCGATTTTTATTTTTCTGAAAACATAAAAATATTCTTCATCATCTTAGCTTTCTTATGATATAATTTTCACGTCCATATTTTAAAATTAAAAGCATTTGCTCCCGCCTCAAATTTATCAATTTTTTTATTTTTGAATTTTTCGGGTCATTTTTGACCCAGTTTTAGACCGATTAGGGTTAAATTAACTAGCTATTTGACGTTAGTTCATAAATTTTTGGAAAATTTTAATAATTAGAAGCTAAAAATATATATAAAGAGAAATGACATAAAATTTATTATTTTTTTTTATAATTTAGATGTATCCTCTAAAGCGTTGCTTGATTTTCATATTTAAATTCTCGGTTGTGTATGCTATGTTGTTTTTTATGTTATTTGCTTAAATAATGAACAAAAATGAAATTATGAATTATCTGTTCCACACGGTTCTAATCAAATTTTTATAAATATAATTAATAAAAAATAGCTTCTAATATGACATATATTATAATTACAAATCCAGCAAATTAAGAATAAGTTTTCTTTTAGCTTATCATTCAAAAGTATTGTAATAAAAATCAACAAAAATTTTAGTCGTAAAGATACACCTAAATTAACGGCTTAGATTTAATAAATATTAAATTTATTTTTATAAACCAGATTCCAAGGCAATATTTTTAGTTCGAAGGTCCTTGATTCATTTAATTAAGCACCTCCACAAAGAATTTTACAAAAAATATTTAGTTTTAATTTATTCATTTATAAAATTTTAAATTTTATTGTAAAGCATTTCAATGGATTCTTTTTTTAAAAAAAATCTTCTAAGTAAAAAATTAACACTAAAGTACAATCGAAAACGAATTTATCGAAAGATGAGCAAAATTTAAAGATTGTGCAAACCAATTGAAAACAGTATCGATACAAAACCAAAACAATAGAAGCATTTAAAACCTTTTTTATTACTTACCAATCAAAGCAGAGGATTAACAAAGTATTTTTGACTTTTAAAATATGAGTTATATTGCATTATATGACCAAAAAATCCTACTGAACAAGGTAACCAGAACTGTTCATTAATTATTCGACCCATAAATAGTGACAAAAATTTAAAAAAAAATTGAGATTCAAAAATTTATATATTTTAGGAACCATTCAACAATTATATTGCAAAAAGACCTTTTACCTTTTATTTTTTTTTCAACCTTTAAAAAGAAACAATCCAGTAGTAAATTAAGTACCAATTTATGAACAATGAATTTATTCGATAATCGGGTCTATTGTATTAGAAGACCAGTTGGTCACATATTATGTGACCGATTAATTGTAATATGTGACCAAGACTGGTTACATAATTTTTTAAAGGGCAATATGTCACCAAAAAAAAATAATTAAAAAATTTGAAATAAATTACGTGACCAAAACAGGCCTGTTTAAATTATTTGAAAATATAATGCATTAATTATTTCATTATCGAAAAAGAAAAAGGACCGAATTTTCCAACAAATTACTTGATTCCTTGAAATTAGATGAATTCAAACTTATTCCAAGTAGTTTTCAAATACATAAATAGAACAATTTGCCAAACGCTGTATTGCTTCTTTAGAAAAATATAAAATTAATGTAAAAACATAATTAAAATAAGGTAAAATAAATGTTTTGAAAAATTGAATTTTAACAGAACAGAAGTACATAATTAAAATAATCTTTTTATTGAAAAAAGTTTTTTATTTACAGAAAGACAGACTTCTGAAACTAATTTCATAAAATTTAATTTATCATCAATGATAAAACCTAAAACCTAACTCGCTTACAACATCATTTGAAGCCCCATTAATTACAATTTTTTTGTGGTTTCTATGTTTTTTTTAGTATGACGAATGTCTTATTCCAGTTTATATCAACCTTATTGAAGTAACATTATTCATTTAAAATCCTCAATTATTTGTTCAAAATCTTTTAAAATCTCTTCTAATTTTTCGCCGGATTTTGCTTAGGTCGTATTATACGCAAAAATCTCAATAAAAGCCATTAAAATAAATAAAGGAAGGTCATTTTTAAAAGTTAAGGTTGACTATATATTTAAATTAGAACCACTGTCAATACATAAGTAGTTAGGTTGGTAAAAGAATACCGATCTTTTGCAGGTCCTAGAGAGCTAACTAAGATGGCAATTCCTTTATGAAGCCTTAGATCAAATTATTCCTTTAAAATTATAGCAACAAAAATACCTCGCTTATTACCTCCTTTTTCTTGACCTCTTATTTTTAATATTCTATCTTTCTGTTTTTATTTTTTAGTATTGTTATTTCTCATAAACAGCATAAAAATAATCAAGCAATTTTTTTTTCTGTTTGGTGTTTTTTGTTAATATTCCTGATTGAGCTCAGGTTCCCACAGGATTTTACTTAATAAATAATAATAACATTGTAAAAATTATGTAAATATATCAAGTTGGCAAGATTTTTTTTCTATTTTAATTTTTTCTAAAAAATTTCGTAATAACATTTCAAAATTTAACATGACAATTAATTGTAAAAAAATTAAATTACGCAATTAAAAATTTTGAAAATGTAAAATAGAAAAAAAATCTTGCCAGTTCGATTTAACTCGAGTCGAATCTACTATGCTTTTTAGTAATTCAGTAAGATTCGGTTGAGTAATAATCTTTTCGAAATTTGAGATATTGTCACCATTTTAAAATTTAAAATTTTATGTTTGTAACTTGTACAAACTTGTCTTTTAATGTTATGCTCAAATGATTTAGGATATTTTGAGTTTAAAAAAATTTTTTAATACAAAGAGGCTATATTTCAAAGAGTTTCTACACTTTTTAGATCAAAAACACCTACTCAAAACATTTTCCTATATCTTTATCAAAATTAAAAATGCGTTTCTACTCATCAATAATTATAATATATATAATTAAAGTATTATTATAAACCTAATAATTATAGACTATATTTCAAAGCATATTACTAAATAATACATATCCTACATTTTATTATTTGTTTCTCTTTATTACTATTATTATTTTTTACACTTAAATTTTGGTCCAATTTCGAAAGAATGTTTTCAAATAAGTTCGAATATAAATTTGATTGACAGAAAATCCTAATTAAATTTAAAAAGTTTACACAACATTTAAGGGATATTAAAATTTATTTTCTGAAAAGAAAAAATCTGTAAAAGTCGCTTAAAAAGGAAATATTATTGTTGTTTTGCAAATAAATCGATAATTTCTTATAAACAAATAATATCGTGTAAGAAAAATATTTTCAAAGTTATTAAAGAAGACTTTTGATATAAGAAAACAATCTCGATGAAATCTACTATCTCAAGGATTACATTTTTCATAGAGGGAATCGGGTTGTAAAGGAGAAGGAGGGAGAAAAGTTCAAAAAATAAACGAAAATCAAATATTTAAATAAATTTTAATATTTTATTTTAAAAATGTTTTAAAATATAAAAAATAATAAAAAATCGATATATTCAATTATAAGGCACGCGTGCACACATAACCTACAAACCAACTAACTTACTAGCTAGCTATACATCTAATTATAATAATTTTATAAATAAAAAAAAATCTTAAAAAAAAAATTTTTTTTAAGGAAATTTTTTTTTTATAGTTTGGTCTTGGAATAATTTTTTTTCATATTTTTATAAATATAATGCTGTAATTTAAACCAGATAACAAAATATCGCTATTTCAAACAAGATACCTTATTAGTTTTTAAAATCGAATAATTTCCTATAAATATTTGTTTAAATTTTCTATTGCAAATTAGCATTTTCTACTGTATTATTTTTTTTTGTTGAAAAAATATTTATTAATAAATAATAAATGGCGAATTTTGTAATTATCATAATTTTAGTTTTTGAAAAAAATTCAAATATAATCGTATCAATTCATGATTAAATCCTCAAGGTATATCTTATCTATTTTAAAAGTTTAAAATATTATAATTTATAAAATTTTACTTTCTATTTGTATTCTAGTTGGCTTGTTTAATGTCAGCTCACGAATACTTGAAGATTTATTTGTTTTTTTTTTTTTTTTAAAAATAAGATAAATCAAACTAGAACTAGTTAAATATCTGTATTTTCCTAGGGGTAACCCTTAAAATATTTATAAGTCTATAGATATATTACAACAAAAACATGTAAATTATTTCTAAATATGTTTTATTATTTAAAGAAAACATAATCGATTCTTTCGATTGCTCACCTAAATTATGATAGCATACACACACATTGTATTCCAAGTTAAAGAGAAACATGAGCATTTACAAAAAAATAACTAACGCTTTGTTCTATCTCTTTTTTTTTTTATCTAGTTGGAGAATTTTGAACACTTAAAATTGTAGTTTTGTTTTTTTAGCTGGTTATTATTTGTTGATTTTTATTCTATTTTTTTTTGAAAGTTTGTAATTTTATTGTTAATTTAAATTGAGTTTAACAATTTTCCTTTACTTTTTATTTTTAATGCTTTAGTGTCGGTATTTAAAATTTTTGCTTCCCACAATTAGAAACAAATAACAATTTAGTTTTCGGCGTTTAAATTTTGATTCATTTTTTTTGTTATGCAAGAAGTAAGCTTTAACCTTAGTTTTTCTAAAACAATTTATTTCCAAAGAACCTCAGCTTTTTAAATATGATTTTTTTATTTCAAATTTTCAACAACAAAAAAATTAGATAAACTTAAACTTTTTTATTACTTGTTTTATGAACTTAGTATTTCAAGTATTTTTTGTTTTTAATTTATTCTTTTAATCGATTTTTTAAGTCCAGTATTTAAAAAAATGCAAGTACTACTTTAAGAACTTTAATATTTTAAGAGTTAAAGCTGGTTTAACTTTTTAGAATTTTCAAAATTTTATTTTTTTTCAATTAATCTACAATTTTTCGAATAATTATAGTTTATGTTACTTGTAAAAATAAGAAAATGTGACACACATTCTAGACTACTTTTAGAGAAATTTAGTATTAAAGAAAATTTTAATTTTTTTGCTATTTAAAAAAAAAAAAATCCGATTTTATGTTTTGTAGTTTAGTCTGATAAAAAATTTTAATCTAAAAACTAAGGTCCTACAGTTAGTAGTAGTAGTAGTAGCAGTAACTTTAACTGCGCATAAAATTCATTATGCAGTAGCAAAGGTATCTAGCCCAGCAGGCTTTTGCAGTTACTTTTTATCCATTTGTCCGATTTAAAACAATTTAAATTTGTTGCTTGAACAACTTCATTCGGCAATTTATTCCACAAATTCACAATTCTATTCGTAAAAAAGTTTGATCTCGGTGTACAGTTCTTGATTAATTCTTTAGTAAATTTAAAAACATTCCTACCGTATTCCCTTTCAAATAAGCCAAATTAAAACAAATAGAGATTGAACATAACTATTCTTAGTTCGCTATAAAAAAGGGGGCCTTAGGGGGGCACTTATTTGCAAGGGTATACGGTACGGTTCGAGTAATTGCTGATTGAATAGCTGATCCCTTTGTTCAAATTTACTTTTTCGTATTCTCTAAGAATCTTAAAAAATTGTATCATATCCCCTTCTAATCTTCCTTCGCTAGTTATTTCAAGTTTCATCAATCTACAGTACATCTCTGAAATAAGTTGACAACTTTTTAAGCAAATCTTAAGAGGGTCTTAAGACTTGCTTAAGAGGCGTCTTAAGACGTCTTAAGCAACTCTTAAGCAAGTTTTAAGCAAAAAAAAATATC
>NTPY01000188.1:43938-62729 GCA_002922825.1 Brachionus calyciflorus
ACAATCTACAACCTTTCTATTTAAATCAAACTGGATAAAGAATGTATTAATTTTATTTAAATGTTGAATTGATGTATTGATATGTGTGAATTGAGTCCTAACTTCAAATCGCCATTTTTAATTATATCTCATAAAAATTGCAGAATCTTTAAAAATTATCTAAAGTAAACTTATTTTAATTATATCCCATACATGCATCTTCCATTTATTTTTTCAAAAAATATTATATTGAGAGGTTAATCGGGGTGTTACTAAAACACGGACCGGTTCTAGCAAGCCTTTAAATAGCTCCGCCATATTCCGGCCACCAATTTTCATGGTCTCGCGTGAAAGTCGGGATAATTTTCTACAAGAAAATAGGTGGTCGGAACAAGTCTTGATATTTTTCAAGCCGGAAAGTATGGGTCTGTTAAGTCAATAAATTTCGAAACTTTTAGTTAATAAGTGTATTTCCTTTTTGAACAATTAAATCAAGTCAAATCATGCAAATTAGCGGACTTTTAAAATTTTTTCACCACCTGGGTCAAAAATTTTAAACAAGATAAAAATACTAGTTTTTAAAATCAATTTATTCTAAGGTGGCCCAAATCACGATAAATTTTTGAATTTAATGGATTTTAAAATGAATAAAATTAATTTATGTCGATTTTTATTATGAAATTTAATATATAAAGCTCTGGCAATATTAGCAAAAATAAAATTGTAAAACAAGCATTTATTTTGTTTTATTTTTAGGCAGAAACTATGTAGTCTTTCAAATTGAAGATTTTTTAACCGATCCTTGATTTATACATTTCATCAAATGCTGAATAAAAGTTATCAGAAGGATTTTTGATCAAAAATTTTTTCGACTTTTAAATTTTAATTTAAAATAAGGACCTTTTTAAAGATATATTTAATTAAGAATTTTTATGTTTTTTTTTTATTTTCAAAAAATGATTTATTTTCTTAGCTTTAATACTATAAAAAAAAATTATTTAATATTTGTAGAATCCGGGACCGCCTCTAAGAATAACACATGGATCATTTTCATCGATAAGGACCTAAGAAAGGCAAGTTTTAATTGATAAAAGATTTGATAATTTCATAATTAGCCGACACGTTTCTAATTTTTTATTTAACGTTCTAAGAAAATTCAACGCTTAATTTTCTCGTTTGTTAAAAGTTTAATCCAGGAATTTGATCAAACAAAAGAGAAAATGAAATCGAAACGTTTTTAATATCAATCTTTATCAGATTGGAGTTAAGGAGTCTTTAAAATATTTTAATCAAAATTTCAAAAAATTTTTAAAAGCAAAAATGTTTACTTGAAATTTGATAACTTACAGTTTGGGACTCAACTGACTTTTTTACTACAGTAATATTGTGTTGGTTATTAGGGTTATCGATTAAGCCTACTTGGAGGCTGGAAAAGACCTCATGAATTAAAAACATTTTGTCTTTGGTCTCCAGAACCTTCAGGATCTCTAATTAAGAAGTTTTGATCTTTTCTTTCTTAAGAATTTTTTCCCGGCGGCTCTCAATCTTTTATATCTATCGGGAAATTTTTATGTTTATTTTATATCTAGCAAAAGAAAGGACAAAAACAAAAAATAAAAAAATCCTACTAGTAACTTTTGTTCAGGAGACTCTAAAGTATATTATTTTAGAAAAAGATGTAAGGATTTCTAGCAAATGAAGGACAACATAGTTTTTAAAAAACGCTGAAAAATAGGTATTTTTAAGAAAAAATAGAACCTAACAAAAAAGTTGTAAAATTTTGCTTATATTTAGATATTGTTAATATTGATATTGTTAATTCATTTATGCTCGTAAAATAAAAAAAAATTAGCAAAAAAAAAATTATTTTTTCGCATCATATTTTAATTTAAAAAAAACATAAAAAAAGAAGTTTTTAAAAACAAAAATTGCTCTTAATAGATAATATAGGACCCCCCCCCCCTTTTTTTAAAAAATTTTCTATGATCAATGAGGTTTGAAAAAAATCAAAAATAAATTTTATGAAAATCAATTATAAAAAACGGAAGTTTATGATTTGGGCCACCTTTTTAGCTTTTTATTATTTATTATTTCAATTCACTTGAAAAGCTAAGTGCCAAACTCATTACATGACAAGTGAACGCATTTATTTGTCAAAAAAACTAACAATCAAATTTTTTAAAGTTTAAATCAAAATTTCCAAAAAAATTTATAAAATCTAAATAACGATAATTAAAGTTATTGTGAATACGCGCATTAAATCTACTTAAATCTACTTAATCATTATTTTTTATAATTGTTTAGATAATATTAAATAATTTGTAAAGACATAAATAGTATGCATCAATCTTTTGTATTGTTTTTTTAGGAAAATAGGCCGAGACCCAGTTAATTTAAAAATACTGCAAACACACTGAAATAGAGACTCAAACAGATATATTACATTTTTTCAAAATGGGAACGGTACTTAAATAAAATAA
Organism: Brachionus calyciflorus; assembly: GCA_002922825.1. Classification (NCBI taxonomy): domain Eukaryota; kingdom Metazoa; phylum Rotifera; class Eurotatoria; order Ploima; family Brachionidae; genus Brachionus; species Brachionus calyciflorus. The sequence continues at coordinate 46,398 of NTPY01000188.1, forward strand.
AAATTTTTAATTAATTAAGTTGGAGAAAATAAAAAAATTAACAAGCCCAATTTTTTAATTTTTAAAAAATTTAATTTATGAACCGAATAGAGCGGTTTTATTTTTTTTGAAATTTGCGTTTTGATTGGTCTCAGAGTAGTATCAGTGTCTCTTACTCTGAGACAGCTATGTCTCATTTAGTTTCAGTGTGTTCGCAGTAATTTTAAATTTACTGGGGATAGCTATTGAAAAATCAAATTATAATAAAATAAATGTTTTAAAGAATTGAAATTTGACCGGAAATGAACGAATGGAATACTATAGACAATTTATTCACAATTATTTGAAAAAACAGACACAATAATCAATTTAATTATTTTTTATCTTTTGTCTGTTTTATTTTTTTAATAAATTTAGTTCCAAAAAGGAGTATGTCGGATAACAATGCAAATTTACCCCCCAAAATTTTAATGGAAAATGAAAAAATATTTTATTTAGGATATTAATATTTTTAATTAAATTTCCCCAAAAAGTTATTTAGCTGGTGGTTTATTGAAAAAAAATTTTTTTAGACTTTTTAAAATACTCCTATTTTTAATAATATCTACAAATTTCTATAATTAAAAATTTAGTAAATAATCTTAATTTTTATTAAATTATAGTTTCAAAAATGAAAATTTTTGAATAAATAAGTTTAAAAAAAATTTATTTACAAAATAAATTAAATTTTAATGCCAATTGTATATTAACATTCAATTTATTGTGTAAAAAGTCTTTGAAAACAAATAATATAAAATTAAAATCACATGATATATTTTCAAATATAAAAAATTTGAATATTTGAATTTCAAATAAAATTCAAAAAAGTAAATGAAGCAGAAACTGGTGATAATAGTTTCCAATCCGTAAAAGAGCAAATTAATTACGAAAATTTAAAACCAGAAAAAAGTCCCGAAAAATTAGATTGTAAAGAATCCCAGAAAATGCTCGAACAGAAGTTTTAATAAAGAAGAACATTTTTATTCCGAAAAACATTCAAACATGTCCAAATCATTTGACTAAATCTGGTTTATTCGATAATGAATCATTAGATCTTATTCAACCTATAAGCACAAAGACATTATTTGATAGTAAATGAAAAGAAGAAATGCTGCAAAAATTAAGATCGAAATCACAAAATCAAACCTTATTCGATCAATTTAGAGATTATAGATTGATTTGTTGTGGTTTCAACTTATAGGTTGATTACCGAAGGTTGGTTTTGGGTTTAAATGGTTGTCGGGTTTGGTTTAAATAAATAAAGAACGGTTTAGGTTGAACGGTTTATTTAGAGAAAAAATGTATTTTAATTTTATTTAATTGAGAAAAACAAGAACAAGAAAAAAGAAAGTGAAAGTGTGTATATTTTACACAAGTGTTAAATATTATGTTTTATTTACTAGTCCTTAACATCGACAACATGTTAAGTACTAGTAAATATATAAGATAGTGAGGAGAAACGGAGTTAGTCCGCAACATATCTCCCCCTAACCGAAACTTGAAATAAACAAAGAAAATTCCAAACTTAATTTAAATTTTCAAAAAAAATTTAACTACAAAATCTTAAACAACAAAATAACAAAAAAATAGACTTTTGACAAAAATAACATTTTAAATTGTTTATTCTGGTTTTGAGTACGGTTTTACAGTTTTGTTTAGCAAGCTAAATAAGGATTTATTTACCACCTCCCGGAGACGTGTTGTTTCGTTTATCCGTTCAAGTTGGGCAGCTAGTAGTTTTCCTTCTAGCTCCATCACTCTATTTCTTAAAAATTTATTTTCTTGAATGTATTTGTTTGATTTAATGTCGTCTCCCACTGTTATTGGAATAAATTCCGCGGTTTTTTCTGTTGTTGACCTGGATGTGTTTGAGTCATAGCTGGACGAATCATCAAAAGTTTTTTCATTCAACACGTTTAAAGTGGTTTTCTTTAGTTTTGGTTCAGTTGATTCACTCTGTTCATCGAAATATCTTTTGAGTCGGTTAAATTTTTTTAAGTTTTCCATAAAACGGTTGCGATTTAATTTTTGCTGGTGAACATTTGTTGGTTTTTGATTAACTTCGAATAACATTGAACGGTTCAAAAATTGAAGCGGTTTATTAAATACTTCAACAAACTCTTTATGAATTTTTGGCTTGTCAAATGCTAAAAACGCCACGTAGTCCTCCTGTTCAAGGCTCGTTTTTGACCAGACATCGACATAATCAATAGGTCCAAATTTTTCACTTAGTCCTTGATTTTCTAATTCGATTTTAATAAATTTATATAATTCGACTGCGGTTTTTTCAGGGTTATCAAGCAAACAACTGACTTGTCTAATGTAAATATCGTGTTGCATTTTAAAAGGTTTATGACTAGTTTTTCTTTAAAATGAATAAATTTTTAGTGACTCTTTAAATACTTTTAAAAATTTAACATTATTTATAGAATTAAAAAACAACGAGAAATTTTTCAAACAAAAAACAAAAAAAAAAAAAATTATTTTTTTAACTCTATTGGTTATCTTTTTGTCTTAATTTCTGCTTAATTACACTTAAGGTTTCGTTATCGCTGGTGTTAGACTCGGAGTCGTTATAATTATTTTTCTCTCTCGTTTTGATAGTCTTCCTTATTTTTTTTGTTTTTATGTCGAGAATTAACTCATCAGAGTCAGAGATTAGAGGTTCAAACGGTTTATTTTTTTTAGTTAATTTTGTTTTTGAATCAAGTGGTTTTAAATGTTCAACCTCGGTTTTAGGCTTACTAATTTCGGTTAAATTATGGTAAAAAGTCTTAAGTCTACTTATATGAACTTGTTTTATTTTAGACTTTTTTGAGCCACATTTTTTAATGAAATAGTCTACATTGTTAGGGTTTTTACCGACTATTTCAAATGGGCCATAATATTTATGAGCTATTCCGGATGAAAGTCCTTTTTTAAGCTCAGGGTGGTCAGTTAAAACCAGGTCACCTATTTTATACTCAGTTTTTTTTATGTCTCGGTCATGAACTACTTTAGCTTTATTCATCCGAATGTTACGGTTTGTTGTTACCATCATGAAGGCTTCATTCATTGTTTCTTTTAATTCGTTTAAATAGTCAGTTGCAATTATTGGTAGATTTTTTTCAACAGTTTCAACTGGGTCGGCTAAAACGTCAATCTGACCATGTTCATTTGTTATTGTGTATTTTTTGAGTATAGGTTCACGGTTTAAATTGTTTAAATTTGGTAATATTAAATCAATTGGGATTTTCGGTTTACGCCCGAACATTAGTTCATATGGTGTGTGTTTAGTGGTCTCATGGACTGACGAATTATATGCATATGCATATTTAGGCAAATTTTCATCCCAAGTTAATTGTTAATCGTCTATTTATGATTTGATCATATTTTTTACGGTTTGACTGTGCGTTCGCTTTGTCCGTCACATTGAGGATGATACGCTGTTGTTTTCAGACGCTTAATGTCTAAATATTCATAAATTAAATCTAACAATTTCGACTGAAATTGTGTACCTTGGTCTGATAAGACTCCTTCAGGGATACCGTATTTGCAGAACCACTCGTTTAAGAGGAGTTTTGCCACGGTTTCAGCGGTTATATCTCTCATCCCTAAAAATTGGCAAAATTTTGTAAAATGGCAAATTATCACTAATAAATATTTGTTTAGATTTTTTGTTTTTCTAAACGGGCCTGCGATGTCTATGGTTATTAATTGGTTTGGTTTACATGGAGTTAGGTAAATAAGTTCGCCTTTGTTTTTTTCGGTTGTATTTTTTACCTTTTGGCATATTTCACATTGTTTAACAATGCTTTTAATTTCTTTTCTTAAAAATGGTCTGTAAAATCTTTCAATTATTTTAGCTGTTGTTTTATTTCGGCCTAAATGAGCGTTAAACACAGAGCTATGTATTTTTTAAACTACGATTTTAACTGATTGACTAGGCAACACATATTGATTCACAAGTAGCCCATTTTCGTTTTCGTACACTCTATAAAGAATGCCTTCAATAAGCCGAAATTTTTCATATTGTTTAAAAAATAATCTTTGGGTTAAGTTTTTAAATTGAGTAAATAACGGTTTTGTTTGACCATTAAGTTTTATGAGTTCAATCATCCACACAATATCTTTATCATTTGCTTGTTCGATTTTGTAAGATTCGATTTCTGTTACATCGCTCAGTTTTGGGTTATTTTCTGGACTTTCGACAGCGGGTTCTTCCACAACCTCTTCTTCGTTGTCCTCTATTAAAGCTACTAAATTATCTTGGTATTCTTCTTCCGGTTTTACGTTTAAAACGGTGTTATCTGGTAGCCTTGAAAAGCTATCAGCAACAATATTTTCTTCGCCTGGAATATACTCGATTTGAAAGTCATATATGCTAACACGAAGTAGCCATCTTTCCAGACGTGGATGGACATTACGTTTAGTTAAAATCCAGGTTAGTGGTAAATGATCAGTGTGTACAAAAAAATATTTCCCATATAAATATTGGTGGTTTTCTTCAATTGATTTTACTACCGATAGAAGTTCCTTTTCTGGAGTCGAATAGTTCTTTTCTGCCGGTGTATAATTTTTAGAGAAGTATGAAATCGGTTTAATTGTTCCATCATCTTGTTCTTGTTCTAGTACAGAGCAATATCCATAATCACATGCATCGGTTTGTTAAAATTTGGTAAGGCTAGTACAAGCTCACTACAAAGAATTTCTTTTAGATTTTCAAAGCTGGTTTCTGGGTCATTGTTCCAGGTAATTTCGACCTTTTTCCATCTACGGCTCCATTTTTCTTCCTAAATTTTTTAGAAACATCTTTCAACCCATAAGGTCATATAATGGTTTAACTATTTGAGCGTAGCCTTCAATAAATGTTCTATAGCCATTTGCTATACCTAGCCAGCATTGGAGTTCTTGAATATTTTTTGGCTTCGGTTTTTCCATTAGACATTTAGCTCGGTTTGGATTCGGTTTAATTTGGTTTCTTGAGATTGTAAATCCAAGTAGATCGATTTCCTCTACGGCGATGATACATTTCTCTATTGAAATTTTAAAGTTTCTTAGTCGAAGAATTTCAATTACTTCAAGTAGCATTTGTTCATGAAATTGTAAACCATATATTCGGCAGATTGTAAAAACGAATGAGTCGTCAATGTAGACGTCTACTGTTTTTCTAATTTTAAGCTCCTTGAATGCGTCTTCGATGGATCTTTGGAACCAGGCTGGTGCGGTTTTAATGCCCATAGGCATAGAAAGATACTCGAATAGCCCGAATTCGCATATAAAAGCAGTGTATTTAATTGACTCTTCCTCGACTGGAATTTGGTGGTAGGCAGACTTTACATCGATTCTGCTAAAAACGTCGCATTCGACGAGTTTATTAAATAAATCTTTAATAGATGGTAGTGGGGGGCTATCACCTTTTATTAGTCGGTTTAATGGTTTATAATCGACGGTTATACGAATTGTTCCATCTTTTTTGTCAACTATTCTTAAAGCAGCATTCCACTCACTTTTACTTCTTCTAATTATTCCTGCTTTAAGTTGACGATCTAGTTCCTCTCTAACCTTTTGTTTTAAGAATCATATCCTAATTCAGTCTCTTGATCCTCATTTGTTTTAACTTGGGCAATTTCAGTTAAATTTATATTTGTTTCAATTTGGTCATTTGTTTGATTAATAATTTGATTAAAATTTATTATTTTTTTAATTTTTGGTTTTGTAAGAAGATTTTTTTCAAGCTGACTGATTCTACGACCGGTTTAAACTGTAACATCCACTATTTTTGATGCCTCAAACTTAGCATTCTCTTCTTTTTCCAAACTTTGTTTTGAACCAGTTTGAGTTGAAGATTGAAGCCGCTTGCTAATTTTTGCGGTATTAAATTTTATACCTTGTTCCATGCTGGTTAAATTTTTTTCAAAGTATGGAACCTTTATCATTAGATCACGTCCTAAAAGGCATTCGTGTCTTGAGGAATGGTTTGTCACTATAATCGGTACGTTTGTGAGAATCTCGGTTTCTTGATGTGTTATTTGGCAGTATTTTAAATAAATTACTCCAAAGATTTTTAGTCTTTTGTTGCATGACCATATTGGTTTACCTTTGTACGGTTTTAAAATCGTAGTTGGATCATCATGCAAAATGTTTTCGTAAAGGTTTTCATTAATTATTGTATATCCAGCTCCTGTATCAAAAATATATGATACTAAAGTATTATTAAAAAAAGCTTTACCTGTTAATCCATTTAAAAAGTAATCATGGACGTGATTAATTTCACTTGAGCTGGTTGGGTTTTGGTTTTTGTTATATAGTCATTGTTGGTTATTTGATGATTTTAATGGTTGTGATGGTTGATTTTGGTTTTGTTGACTAAAATTATTATTGTTTAATCTAGATTGGTACCTTGTTTCGTACCTATGCTTGTTTGGTTCGAATTGGTTTTGATTATTGTTATTCCATTTGTTGTTTGCAAATTTGTTTTGGATATTATTGTTTTGGTTAGAAACCGGTACCATTTGTACTTGCTGATCAAAACGAACGGTTCTGGACTCATTCATTGAATCAGATTCAGCTTCTGGTGTATCATCAAATCCATTTAATTTGTCTAATGCATAATTGAATAACTGTTCAAATTAAAATTCTTGTTTAAGGGGAAAAGCTTTTTTGAGTTTTTCTCTACATTTCTCTCTCAATCTGGGATTGAATAAACCCTCAACAAATCGTTTTTTTTACATTTCTTCAAATGTTTCAATTTGTGTATTTGGAAAATTTTGTTTCACTAAATTTTTTATGCTATTTGCATAGCTCTCCAAAGTTTCATTTTGACCTTGGTTTCTCTCAAAAAAAACGTTTTAAAATTGTCAAGACTTTCCATACGATACTTGAATTTTGATCGATATAATACATTTGGTTTAGCTCACGAATTAATTGTTCGTAGCCATCTTCTTTGTTTAAAAATTTATCAAAATTACTTAATTTACCAATAACACGTTCATCAAAGTTTTCTAATGCGGTTCCAATCCATTCAGACCTTTCTCTGGTACTTAGATTATGTTCTAAGATCGCATGCCAGTTTTTAAAATTGTATTGTTCGGTTAACATTGGAATCTTGATTAAACTCTTAGAGTGAGTTCCAATGTTGTTTGAACTATTTGGTCGTTCTTGATTGTATTGCAAGGTATTGACAAGATTAACGTTTGTTGTGCAGTTGCTAGTGCTCTGGTTGGTATTATTGTTGTAGGTTTCGCTTTTGCGATGCCTCCCTCTCCAAATCAGATATATCACTATCAATAAAAGAATTAAATTTACGGTTTCATTTGTTTTCTTAATCATAATCCAGTCTAAAGTTCTGATTGTAATATTATAAATAAATAGGAAAAACATTTTTACGTTTGACCATATGAATTGAAAACAAAGTTCGGTTGTGGTTGGTTGATAGCAATTGAAAAGGCACAACATATCGACTTTTGAAATTTTTGTAATTAGAAAAAAAATTATAAAAAATATTTTTCTACTCATAAAGTAACACGTGTGTTCGAGAAAGTTTGTGACGTTTAATTTGCACGCTTGTTTCTTTTTAAATAAATTATGTAAATGATAGTTTGACTGGTTTTTATCACTTATACTAGGGACGCCAATGTTGTGGTTTCAACTTATAGGTTGATTACCGAAGGTTGGTTTTGGGTTTAAATGGTTGTCGGGTTTGGTTTAAATAAATAAAGAACGGTTTAGGTTGAACGGTTTATTTAGAGAAAAAATGTATTTTAATTTTATTTAATTGAGAAAAACAAGAACAAGAAAAAAGAAAGTGAAAGTGTGTATATTTTACACAAGTGTTTTATTTACTAGTCCTTAACATCGACAACATGTTAAGTACTAGTAAGGAGTGAGGAGAAACGGAGTTAGTCCGCAACAGATTGATGAAAAAACAATAAAAAATACTACCGGTTTAAGCCAAGAACATTTTCTAGATTTATTAAGTTCTTTACGATCTATGCGTGATTCAATCAATAGAACAAAATCTCAAGCTCTTGCTGTTTATCTTTTTTGGTTAAAGACTGGTCTTGATCAGCAAACAATCGCTTCTTATTTTAGTTTAGAAAATAGAATAAGTATTTCTCATATGTGCCAACAAGTTAGAGATGCTCTCACTGAAGATTTTGTTCCGTATAACTTAGGGCCGTCAGTGATGGGACGTGACGACTGGGTTAAACAAAATAGCGAAATAGCTAAAGAACTTTATTGCCTTTGTGAAGATCAACTAGTTATAATAGCTGATGGTAAAACTTTAATAAAACAATAATAATAATTGATTTTCATTCTTTTTTTTAGGTACTTATTGTTTTTGCCAAAAAAGTGGAAATTATATGTTTCAAAGAATGACATATTCTGGTCAAAAAAAGAGAAATCTGGTGAAACCTTTTTTATTTTGTGTAACCAATGGTCGAATTCTTGATTTAAATGTTCCTTTTGCTGCGATAAATAATGATGCAACTATTATTAAAGATTTACTCAAAAAAAATAACGATAAAATGAAGCAAACTCTTCGAAAAAATGACATTTTTGTTCTAGATAGAGGGTTTAGAGATGCTGTAAAAGAGCTTGAAGGATTAGGTTACAAAGTTATGATGCCTGCCTATTTAGATTCAGATAAAAAACAACTAACAACTGAACAAGCAAATAATTCAAGGCTAGTTACGGAATCAAGATGAGTAATCGAAGCAGTCAATGGAATTCTCAAACAATCTTTTAAAGCGTTATCACAAGTCAAAAATACAATGTTAAATAACATAGGATTTTATTATCGAATTGCTGGTGCGTAAATAAATCGATATTTTGATCGACTTACTTCGGATAAAGAATATGGTAGACAGCTTGCGATAAATATCAAAAATAAATTAAATATTCCAAATGATTTACAGAAATGGGTTAAAAAAGTTTAAAAAAGAAAAGGGATTTTGTTTTATTAGAAAAAAGAGAGGGTCTTGAATATTTATGTATGTTATGTTCCCCCGTTTATTGTAATCGAAAATAATTTCAATCATCAGAAAAAATGTAAAGAACTCGATAAAAAAATGAAAATAAACAATTTTGAATATGTTTTGGTATTTTGTACAGTTTTTTTACTTGAAGTAGCTGGTGGGCATTATATAAGCATTTTTAATATAAACGATGAATTACATTTAGTTGACGATTTATGGCCTAAAAGAACTCAAAAAGATTTCGAAAATTATAAAATAAGACATAAAATAATTAGTTTAGACTTTTTAAAAATGACTTGCAAAAATTATTATTGCACAATATGTAAAAGTTAAATATAATAAATTTTTAATTTTAATAATTTCATTTAAATATTTGAGTTCAATGGCACACTCGGATATACGATATCTATATATAGTTTTAATCCTTGGAAAATAAGCTTCAAAATGAGCTATAAATTGTTTTCTAACACTGGGAAAATTTTGGGGGGAAAATATTGGCCTTATCCTACACAGTCCTTTCTTTTTTTTGTTCGGTAAACATGTTTATTTAAAAAACTAAAATTAGATAATAAAAAAAAATTTTCTATCTCCCCTTAATTTTGAATTCTCTTTTTTAAATCTTAATAATTAGAACTACTGACATAGTCTACACTCACTCTCGAATAAAACACAGTACCAGAGCACATAATCAAAATATCTGACATTATTGTAAAGTTTATATAACAATTTTTAAAGCTAAAAGATTGTTTAAAATATGTGTTAGGATGTGTTATAGCTTAAGTATATGTGTTATGAATGAAAACATATAATAAGTGTTATAAGTGTTTAAGTGTTATGTGTTATAAAAGATCATGCGAGTAAAGACAGTTAAAATAGAAATTTTTCTGAAAAATTTTTTTGCATGCATACTTATTTTTAAAATAAATCTATGCTTTATGACTTTTTTTGCTAAAGAATACATCCAACTATGTTTAGCAACTATGCTTATATCATTGATAAATGTTTACAAACTTACTTGTTAAACTGGAAATAAATTTTAGTCTGTGTTAGATTATTGATTTTGAATTCGGGAGAAATATGTGTTGCAAAATTAAGGGCTAATTAAGATTACCGTTTTTTTATTCAAATTGAAAATGCAGAAAAAATTAAATTATAAAATAGAAAAAATGCAAAACAAGTTTTTTTTTTAAAGTTTGGTTAAAAAAAAAGATCATTTAATTTTCTGGTAATTAGAAACAAAAAAATGGGTAGACAAAAAAAATTAAACGGGTTTCTTTACGACTCGGATTACCTAAACTTGCAATATTTGAAAATTCTTTAAATCTGGTCACTCTTGATTTTAACTCATTTGATAAACTTTTTAAGCTGATCTTCATATTGGAGCGCATACATTTCCCTGAAGGATTTGTTTTCCACGTTTCATGTTTTGTTTTTACTGATGATGCTTCTTCTTGCGAACTTAAACCCCGTACTTTTTTAATTTAGCTTGCATATCATAGCTTACAAATGAAACTAGGTTTTTTTAGTTTTTTAGTTCTTCGGTTGATCTTACAAGTTCTCCGATTCGCTGGTCAATACTTTCTAGCATTTTGTTAATCAAATAGTTATTTGAAAGGCGTTGGACAAATATATTTATTTTCTCTTTTAGAGATTCAACACTTGGAATTTCATTAAAAACTAAGCTTTTTTTTGAAGTCACACTTTGTCATATTTAGTCACACTTAAGCTTTTTTTTTGAAGTCACGCTTTGTCATAACTTGTCACACTTAGTCTTTTTTTGTAGTCACACTTTGTCATAAAAAGTCACGTTAAGTAACATCCCAGACATTATCTATTAAAGGATATATTTTATCCTTAAAGGTATTAAGGATAAAATATATCTAAAGTGTGACTCGATGTTCTGTATATGTTCCCTATGTGTCGATTACTATCCCTCAAGCACCCCTGTATTCGATGAAAAAAATTTTTTATTTATAAATCTTTTATATAATTCTTTAGTCCGTCTTCATTTAGAATATGCTATCAGCTCTTGGTGTCCTTACTAAAATTTTATTGAAAACTAAATTGATTGTTATAGAAATATTGAAAATAAATTTATTGAAAAGTTCTTAATTGATATAGAAAAATAATAATTGCACCAGAAAAAAATAATTTTAATGTCATTCCCGTAAACAAAAAAACGGGAAGAAAAACGATTTTAAACAGATTGAAAAAACGTCAGCAATTAAACGCGTTTAAAAAGAGTAAAACTTAAACAAACGAGTAAAAAATTCAATCTTTAAAAATAATTTGCAAATAAACGCGTTTAATTTTTAAATCCATAGAATCAATATGTGTTTTTTTCGGAACTGTTTAATTGCTGACATTTTTTGACTTGTTTAAACGCGTTTTTGTTCCAGTTTTTTGGTTTGCGGGTTTTTTAATTAAATTAACTTTAAATCACCATAAAATTTGAATTAGTTTGTCCATAAATTCTAAATAGTCTGTTTTATCAAAATTATCATACAAGGAAAAAATTTCTCGATCTATTTTAATCTCTTTTGAATTACGTGGATAAACATAGCCACACTTGATCTTTTCTAAACATATTTCTGCCAAATGATGTTCAAAAATGTGCAACCGTCTAGTGCCAACCTTCTAAGCTATTGTTTAAACGAGGTAAATGACTCGCTTGTGCACATTCCAAGTTTTAATTGGAAAGTCTGGAACAATCCATACTTTAGATCCAGGTTCTTTTTGTTGCCCTAAATAATATTTTTCAAATAATCGTTGATCGGAGCTTTAGACTCTGGTCTTGAAGAAATTAATTTACAAAATACATTTATCAAATAATTTACTTGAATATACGGCCAACATTTTAGGTATCTAAAATTTTTTCTAAATTCTTCATCTTGCTTAAATTTTTTTTAAACCTCTTGAGACAATATTTCAATATTTGGAAAAATTTTTTGAATTGAATTTATTATAGCCATTCAAAATAGCACAAAATTGTTGTTTTTTATTCTCAACTCTAGAAAACATAAATTCAAATAGACGAGATAGCTTAATTAAGATTTATCGATTAAAAAAGCATAAATTAATGGAATATTACGATTACTTTTAATTATATTTAATGTTATAATCTGCTTGTAGATTGTTGATGTTATTTCAAATGTACGGTCTACATACCAGATAAGCTCGTTACTTAATACACTCAAATTTTCTTCTGTACCATAAAGAAAGCAATAAAGAAGCTGATGATTCGGATTCTAGTGATGACAATTGTGAAAATGCTATAGTTAGTGACTCTGAAGATTTATGAAAATAACTTAGGTTCATAAATTATAAAACATTTTTTACATATTTAGCCTTTAATTAAACTATTTAACTTTTTTTCTCTAGAGAAAATTTTATTAGAAAAAAAATACTGTCTCAACTAGCCTCATCTGAGTTAAAAGCAGCGACGTATAATGATTTGGTAATATATAATAATGTTATTGAGACATTTAAAAAAATTGGGGGTCAATCAAAAATGTAGAAAAAAAAAGATCGAAACAAGAAAATATAGAAAACCAAATAAAACATAGAAAGAAAAATATTGAAAAGAAAATATGGAAAATTAATTTATTTAACTTTCAAATTATTATTTTACCTTAGGCTCTTATAGCCAACTCTGATAGTTGTAAAAAATGACGATACACTGTAAATATTTTGAGTGGCTTTTTGTCAGTTTAGAGTGGTTTCAATGAAACCGACTTAAAAGTGGTGTTTACTTCACTTCATTGTGGTTTCTACTTTAAGGTGATATTCTCTACTTTTAAATGATGTTCCTTACTTTTAAGTGATGAATTGCCTATTAGTAACTTTCATATAACGATTTTCTATATTTTTTGGTCTTTCGATATTTTTAATTCCTATATTTTGAGTTTTCTATGTTAATTTTTTCTATATTTCTTAACATTCGATATTTTTTTCTTTCTATATTTTTTTTTCTACATTTTTTCTTTTCTATGTTTTGCTATAGATCCAAAAAAATTAAATCGTCTAAAAAACATGGCTGTAAACCAAAAATTTTATCTAAAGAGCCAACTTCCTGTAGAGGAAGATAAAATTTGATTTTCCAATTCGACGTAAAATTGACAAGATCTCGATAGTTTTATTTTTTCTGTTAATTCATTTTTTTTAATATTGAATTTTAAATTAGAATTGAATTAATTTTTAACTAATTAATTATTTCAACTAATTCAACTCAGAATTTCACTCCAGCGCCATTCTTGTATTTTTTAATTTTAATTAATAAAATATATTAAATATCTCTTTGATATATTCTTTTAAAACCTGCAACTTAAAATTTAAGATTATAAATGGAGAATTAATTAGGATTTTTGATACTTAATTCAGTTCTAATAAAGGATTTTTAAATAGCAAGTGTTTATTAAAAATTTCAAATAACCGAATTTTTTAATCCCGATAAGAATTTTGGATTTGGATTAAAGTGAGTAGACTATAAATATAAAACCGATTACACATAATAAGATAACTAAATTATAAAATTTAAAAAAAGCTTTATTGATTGCCAGAGAATCAAGTAACTCAAAGTTAAGTCCTCTAAGTTAAATTTTTTAACCTCGCTAAATTTTTTTTATTCAAATTGAACTTAGCAATTAATTTTAAAATTTTGCTTTTGTAATTAGGCAAACTTATTTAAGTGTTATTTTTATTCAAGTTAACGCGACTTGAGTTTATATCAATTTTCAAGTATTAGGATTTATAAGGATTTATGTTAAATATCCCCGACGCAAATCTAAAAGATTCCGAGAATCAGAATTTCCTCATTTTAGGATTTATTCATTTTCCTACTTAAAAAATTTGGGATAAAATAGGAAAAATATTGTAAATAAGAATTTGTGATAGAATTTTTTATTTATTCAATAAAAAATGTTTATTAGTTCGGTACTATTCAAATAAACTTAAATTTTAACATTTTTCAACTAATCCTTTTTTACAAATAAAACCATATAATTTTAGCGTATTCAAAATACCAATATCGATAGTCATCGCCAGGGCCTGTCAAAATATGCTTTTTATTAAGCGAAATATGCTTTAAAATATGCCAAATATTCTTTAAATATGCTTGCATAAATGCTTATTCTATGTTTTAGTGATGTTAAAAAATTGAGATAGGCTTATTAAAATTATAAAATATTAATTTTACTTAACCAGAACTGATAAAAAATTATGGTATGCTACGGCAAGGAACGCTGGTACGGTACGGTACGATCAGGTACGCTACGCTACGGCTACGCTACGACATAAAATTGATAGCAGTGCAGTATATGTATAAAAAAATTTTAATAAGAAAATAAAATTTCATAAAAAGTTTTCTTCTCATTTATCGGCACTCTTTTGCTCATGGATTCACTTTTAAGAGTAATTTTTTTCTCAAAAATGTGGTTAACTTATAATACACATATATGAAAAATTTCCACCTAAAATATTTACAGTGTAATATTTCAAAAAACTATCTTTTTTTCAAATTATAATAACGTAAATGCTCGATTTTTATGACATGTCATTTTTAAAAATAGTGACATGTCACTATATAATCTTTTTAATGTTATAACACCCTGTCATAAAAACCGAATACCCTCCTATTATAACATGTCATAAAAATCGAGCAATTACGTTAATTTTTAAATAAAACTGGATTATTAGAGGGAAACGGTTTATTGTAACCTTGATTCCTCCATTTAAATCCATCAACAACCCAGTGACAAATTTTTTTTATGGCCATTAGACAAAACAGAACATCACCTTAATTAAATTAAGATTAATTACATTTATTTAGAAGTTTAAAAAAACCTTTCAACATTTATATTCTAAATTACTTAAAAATTTCCATTAGTTCAAAAAAAAATTAAACAAAAATTTAAATTTTAATGTCGATTGAAAAAGTATTTATTTAAAAAAAAACTATCTGTACTATAAGTCATATCAGCATTCAATTAAATGTTCAAAGGGTGGTTTATCAAATAAGATTCCTTTTATACCAAATGAAAAAAACTTTATTTCTAAATAAAAATCCTTAGTTGATAATTAAAATTATTTTATTTTAGTTAAGGTTGATTTTGTTATACTGGAAATATAAAGTTAAAAAAAATCTTTCAACACTCTAAGAGTTTTTATATTCTAAATTACTTAAAAATTTCCATTAGTTCAAAAAAAAATTAAACAAAAATTTAAATTTTAATGTCGATTGAAAAAGTATTTATTTAAAAGAAAACTACCTGACTATCAAATATATAAATTATTTTTGTGAATAGCACGTTATATAAATTTCGCTCATTTGGTGACCACCATTTGTGATATATTTTTGACAAGTTCAATAGGTGAACATTCTACCGTAAAACCTTGTTTATAAGCGCCCCCCCAAATCCCCCTTTTTTTAGAAGAAGAGAAAGCAGAAAAAATTTAATTCTGTTAAACTAAATATACTACACTAAAGTCTATCGGATAAGTCAAATGAATAGACTAAATTAATTATTCTTAAGTATGAATTCACGCTCCAAAAGAGCGATTTTTAGTCGCTTATAAGCAAGGTTTTACGGTAGTAAATTCTGGAGTTCGTAACAGTAAAATATTGATGCAATCGATAATTCAAAAGAAATAAAAAAATTTAAGTAAAAAATAAGTGTAAAGCACCTTTAAAAATATTTAGTTGAGTCGACTCCCAACACTAATGTCTACGTTTATATTTATAAGATTGTATTTTTTATAAGCCGGTAATAAGTAAAAGATCCCCCTTCTCATGTCATGTTTTTACAAGCTAAAAAATATGATTGGAATGAGCATTTTCAATAAATTTCTTTTTTGTAATTGTTGTATAAAATGGAAAAAAATATAAATTCATTATACTCATATAAAGTTCTGCAACACTAACACTTATAACACTTATTATGTTTTACGAATAGTAATACTTAAATTATAATAATAACACTTAGTAACACTTAATTTTATTTCTTAGTAACACTTTATTTCTGATTCAAAATATATGTCTATTTCAAAGGGCGATCAAAATATAGATCTTTCTTAAAAAATTTCATTACAAGCTTAAACAATCTTAAGAATGTTTTATCTTAATACATTTTTTATCTTTATTTTAAACTAAATCGTAGTTTAGAATATTTGAAAAATTCAAATAAACCTTATAAATAACTTTTTAGAAATTTTAAATTTCTATTCATGGAGATTATTTTCTAAAACTAGTCTAAAACACTAAAAAGGCTTAATTTTTATTATTGCTTCAAACAATTAAATTATTATCAGGATGATAAAAAAAATGTTTTTTCTAATAGTTTGAGTTTTAAATTCGACT
>NTPY01000188.1:63790-93043 GCA_002922825.1 Brachionus calyciflorus
TTAAGATATTAGTTAACGGCTTTTAGATGAAGAATATTTTATTGAAATATTTTACTGAAAACAAAAATTTTGAACTCCTTAGTCACAAGAAACTGAAAACTTAATTTAAAAAATTAATATATATACAGTCGTTCAGAATTGGTTAATTTTATTAGAAAGCTTTTTTATGAATTAATTATTTATTGTAATTAAAAAAAATTTATGAGAGATATCCATTCTAATTCTACAAAAAAGAGAACATAACTGGTAAAATTTATTTAAAGTACTTCAAAGCTCCGAATTAACGTTGTACAAATACCCGTACTCCAATCATTTATGCTAGAGTTCGAATACGGGCGCGATCTTAAATCGGAAGCACTGCAGTTTAAACTTCTTAAAGAATAAAAACGGGATACATACTGCACTGCTCCCGAATTAACGTCGTACGCGTACCCGTACCCGTACTAAATGCAGGGAGCAGTGCAGTAGCTAAAAATAAATTAATTAATATCAGTTTAATCATTCATTTTATGCAATTATATGTTTTTTAATGTTCGAATATGTATTTGCATATTATTAGTCATGGGAAAAATGCAAAAACATGAAAAATGCAAATTGTTTAAAAAATGCACTTATATTCATTTTGCAAGAAAAAAAAAACCCTGTTTATATTTAGATCTGTAAAAAAAATAGGAAAATGAATTTTAATTTTTTCTTTGGGATAAATGGAATAACTCAAAAAATTCTTATTATAGCCGCAATCAAATTTTTTACTTTTACACTATGAAAAAAAATTTACGCAATTTCTGACCAACTAATTATTTAAACTTAAAAATGATTTGATCTTTTCAAATACTCAAAATTAATCCATTTTTAGAAACAATAATTTAGATTTATATTTAGCAGGAGAATACTCAATAGAATTAGACTTTCCACCATTCTACGTATTCAAATTGTTGTTTTTAAGCTCATTGAATGTAAGTAGATTAGCACAAACCTTATTATTGAAAAATAATTACAGGATTTATTTTTTTAAAAACAGTGTATCCCCGATTTTATGTATCTTCGAATTTATGAAGTAAAAAAACTTCAACACTTATGTAAATGCATGTTGTAAAATCAACTTTCCGATTTTATGAACTCTCAATTTTGTGAACTTAATTATGCTTTACAACCGATGTTCACAAAATCGGGGATACGCTGTAATAATTTATATTATATATTAATCGAAAATCAAAAATAGATTTTCAATAAACTAATTCAAAATATTTAGTCTTGTTAGTCGAATATGTTGTGCTAGAAATTAGAAATTTTTTTTTTTATGAAAATAAGTTGCTAAGACAAAAATAAAAGTTGTGACCAATCATGTCCTCATTATTTTGTAAAAATAATTACAGGAAAACTAATACCATATTCCCTTGCTAGATATTGCAGCACCATAACTTAAGATTCGCTTCTGTTGCATGCGCTAATCACCATCTCGCCAATGCTAAAGGTTTGCTGACTGGTGGTGCATGCTCTAAACCTAAAATCAGGTCTTTAATGCCTCATTAAATACGTTTTTTTTTGGTTTAATGCGGCACTAAATGTGTGATTTAAGTCAAAAATAATTAATAATTATTTTAAAAATAATTGTAATTAAAAAAATAAATCGAAATTTTATTTTTATCACACATTTAATGCCGCATTAAACCCAAAAAAAACGTATTTAATGCGGCATCAAAGACCTGATTTTAGGTTTAGAGAATGCAAAATTTTTTAGTCAAAAATGCTGCTAAAAACGCAAAAAAAATGCAAAAAAAAAAACGATTTATTCAATTAAAAATTAATATAAAATGGCATGTTAAAGTTTTTACATTTGAATAAAAAAAACTTATAATTCCTCATCTGAATCATTTTCTAATGGTACAAATTCTCTTTCGATAATTATTTCGTCTTCTCCTACATCTTTTCATCAAATAAACTATTATTGAAATTGAAATAGAAAAAAATAATTTTAATCTCATTTTTTGTCGTTTATCATCTAAAACATTTTTGTATTTTGACAAAGCTCGTTCTAAATCTTTGGTAAACGACTTTTGTGAATTAGCTACCATTTTTCAATGTTAAAATGCAAAAATTGCAAAAATGCATTTTTAGTTCTCTCTGCTCATAAGGACTCTACTTTAATTTTTCTACTCTAATTTACTATACTTATCAGTTTTGATTTTTTAGTTGGACGAAAAATCTAGCATTTGAAATTGAAATTAAAAATTTATCTGATTCATTGATTAGGTTTAATCCAATAATCTAATATGTGTTTAACAAGTAACCTTCTATTATAAAAATATTTTTTTCTAAATTAGTAAATTACTCAAGAATTATTTTTTTTGTTCCCGACAATAACAGAAAATTGTCATCATCATCATCCTGAAATTGAATTTTGGTTGGAGAGAATTGTTATATAGAACTAGAATCGATTGAACAATTCTTGAGAACTTATTCTAAAGGGAAATTTTTTTTTTCATTTTTGTAAAAAAATAAATGGGAACTTTCCATTGTGAAATAGTTTAATTATAACTAATTTTCCTTTTATTTTCAAATATTTCGTCAAGAATTGATAAACAAAAGCATTAACTAAATATTATTTTTTTCAAATATTTTGTTGCTTAAATCTGGTTCCATTTACATAATAATAATGGAAACAGAAAAAAAAAAACAACTTTATTCAATAGTAGAAGATTTTAATCAATTTTGAAATAATTAAAAGTTATGTTTAGAACAAAGATAATATTTAATCAAAATCAGTCGTTTAGCCATCTGTTTGAAAAATTCTAAGCAAATATTAGAGATTATTTTTTAAAAAAATATTTTTTTTTTCAAATCGTAATTAAATCAATTTTTGAGGGCTCATTTTCTCGATTATCCTAAA
This sequence comes from Brachionus calyciflorus, assembly GCA_002922825.1. Classification (NCBI taxonomy): domain Eukaryota; kingdom Metazoa; phylum Rotifera; class Eurotatoria; order Ploima; family Brachionidae; genus Brachionus; species Brachionus calyciflorus. Next base: position 66,681 of record NTPY01000188.1, read on the forward strand.
AGAAAAGTCAAAAGGTTTCAAATTGTAAATTAATTTAAGATAAGAGTTTTTTTAATTATTCTCTAGGGCGATATCTCAAGGTAACGTGATAAGAATAGTTTCTTTTTTACTTAAACTAAAAATCGAAAAAGAATAGATTGACTTAGAATTAGACTAAATAACTACAGTTAGTTGATGTTAAAAAATTCAATAATAATAATCATTTTAAAAAGAGTATTCTTTAATACTCTTACGGAAAATCTAATATTTCCTAATTTGGTTAATGTAATTTTCTCTTTAACGAAATATAATCTATTTTATAAAATGTTTGAATATGAATCGCGATTGTTTCGAACGTCACAACAAAATGAATCAATCGGATTTTGAAATTTTTTCAAAGGCAAAAAAAAATTGTTTTTATTTATTTTTTGTTTAAAAAATACAAAGGGAAATTTTTTTTTGAAAAACACCCGGAGCACTAAAATTTTTTAATTCAGTGCTTATTTGGTAATTTTTAATTTTCATCAAAAGTCTGTATTGTCCAATAGAATAATTTGCTTTGTTTGACTTAGATAAATTTCTGTATTATCTAAGGATTGTTTTATTTTTGGATTCATCAAATAAACTTCAAAATTAAAGAATTTTAGTTATTTACAGCCTAATGCTTCATCAATTTTTGGAATATTTAGTTTTAATTAAAATTATGATGTGTGGGTATATGATGGATTCAAATTGATTGATTAAATGTGAATTTTATAAATGTTGTTTTAATCAAAAAAAAACTTTTAGATCAAGGCACATGTGCCATATGAAAAAAATTAATTTTTCTTAAGAATTTTTTTGTAATTCACTTTTTTTCCGAGGAAAAAGATAATTTTTATTTCCTGTCATTTTCTTTTTCTCCGAATTTTTATTTTTTGTCAATTTATTTATTTTCTGTAGATAGAAAAAAGGCTGAAATTTATTTTTATAGACCTATATGGTTTAGATTTGAACTCAGAGATCATTTAAGGGTCAATCCGAAATCTTTTAGTATTAAAATACAGTAGAATACGGTTATAAGAAACTCCAATTTGCACGAAAAAAAGTTTCTTATAGTCGAGAATTTCCTATAAACGATTTTAATAGAAAAGCCTATAGAAAATAAAATTCTATATTTTACTAATTTTCATTGAATTTAGCAGAAAAAATTTAAAAAATCGATGAGAAATTGTGAGCATTATTTAATTTAATTTCTTAATCATTTTTCTCTAGCATAATTCGTTTCATAGATAAAAAGTAATGCTCCTATAAATGCGCTATTATCATTTTATCTATGAAATTAAATTTCTTATAATAAACTTTTGACTTTTGACTTACAAAAAATTTGAGATGACATGTTTTCAACTATACCTTCAATTATATTACTTGTAATAAGTTTGACTTATTTTGTTTTTTTTTTATTTAAATTTCTTATAAATATAAATTATTTAATGCAATTGATTATATTTGTTTTCTTAAAAACATTTCTTACAAGCGAAAAATTCACTATAAACGAGTTTCTTATAGAGGATATTACAGTCAGACCTCGATTCTGTCAACCTTGATTTTGTCAATATTTAATTTTGTCAAGTTAATTTTACTGCTATTTAGGTTAGATGAGCATGTATTGAGATTGTTTAGCATGTATTTTTGTTTTGATTTTGTCATTATTTGTTTTTGTCAACGATTTTCGTTTTACGCAGACCATTGACAAAATCAAGGTCTGACTGTTTTCATTCTAACCAGTATTGTTTCTTATACCCGAATATTTCTTATAACCGTGTTGCTTATAGACGTATTCTACTATAACATTTCCGTAAATCCAAGTCATTTTCGCAAGTATAGTCAGAGATAGGAATTTTTTTTTGGAATTGTAGAATTTTTTTCATATAGAATTATTATCATAACGGGTTTTCAACAAATATTATCTTTTTAATTTATCATTTTGTTGCTTTCCGATTGATTTCTCAAAAACTAGGATCTTGGAATATTAAAATTGATATTTAAGAAAATGAACTCAAAATAAAAATAACCATCTTCAATATATACCATGATATAGTCCAAAATATTTATAAAAAAAATTAAAGTATCCCAAATCATAAACCATAGTAAAGAAGCTATCATTTAATTAAGAAAAGATTTTCTTTCGGATTTAGCTTTTAAATGATATTGCAATTTTGTCAAAAAAACTGGATTTACATTCTTTTAGTTTAGTCCTTAAATTTTTTTAAAAGGAATAAATCGAAATTTAAGTTTTTTAAAAACAATTTTTCCATTTATTTCTAGTTTTATCAATAAAATAAAAAAAATTCTATACTTAATCCAGGAATAAAACTCAAAATTGAGTTTTAACCCGGCAAAAATCAAAAATTTTTGTTTTTTCCCTAAAAAATTTAAAAAAAAATTTGTAAACATGGTGTCGATGGAAAGTTTTCCAATTGAATAAACATGAAGATTTTGATTTATTCCTAGAGTAATAGGCAAGTGTTTACGAAATTTAATCTAATTAAAATTAACATTTTATTAAATCGAACTTATAATTTGATTTCCTTAGTTATCGTCAAGTTTCGAGTCCATTTCTTATTGTGATGCTAAAACACGAAATCCCTTTATTAAAATTTTTGATAACGATAAGATACTTTTCCATACCCAACCCTAATCCCAACTTAGGCAACTTTGTGAACATTAAAAAATATATAAATTAAATTAAATATTAATTAATATAAAATAAATTAAAATTCTTGACAAGGACCCAAACATTTCAAAAAAGAATCATCATTTAATTAAATTTAAGTATTATCCCTATTAGACAATTTATTTTAATCTATCCATTCCCAAATGATTTTGTTTAAGTAAGCATAAAAACAATCAATCATTTTTATCATATGAATCTGATTAGTTTAAGCTAAGTTGTATTAGATCCTTTTCAAGTAATTACGCAGTCTAAAAGAGAAAATGATACTTAAAGCAAATAAACGAGAGAAAATATTTTTGTTCAGGAGGAGAAAAAACGAATTGAATAAGTGTTGGTTAAGAAGAATTGTGACATCTTTAACAAGTTCTTTCTGATTGTAATTTTTTTTTTACATTTCATTAGACTGAAATGAGAGCGAGTCAAAATAAATAAATAAATAAATAAAAAAGGATATTAAACAAGACGTCGATAAATTAATTCCATTTATACTATGTAAAATTTTATTTCACAAAAAAAAAACTTTAATGCTTTTCTAAATTTAAATAGAAAAATCTTATTCAATTATCTTTCATTTAGATATCGTTTCATTTAAAAACTTCTTGTTTCTTCTTTTTTTTCTTCGATTGGCATCTAATCATAGATAAAATGTCACAAAAAGAATGTTAGATTTCCAAACATTTATATTTAAAAAAATCAATCGTAAAAACTGAAACTTTACATCAAGTTCCTTGTTTACGCAGAAATAGGAAAAAAAATTTTAAAAAAATTATTATAATTTAAATTCTTTTTCAAGTTAAATTCATGTCTTTTTTAATATTGGAAAGTATATTAAGTTTAGATTTTATCATCAGCAAAGGAAGATATCGATTAATATTAATGATAACATGGTTAAGTCTTTCAAAATTAGTATGGAAAAAAGTCATTTTTGTAAAATCTTTTCTCAATCGAATTAAAATTTTTAAAAGCAAAAACTTTTCTTTTTTATCTTTATTTTTTCAATTTTGTTCTAAGAGAGAAAGATGTTATTTAGAATTTAAACTTTGGGGATTAAGATAACTTAATTTTTATTTTTGTTTCATAATAATCATAATCCAAAAGTTATTGATTTAAAAAAAAAATAACAAAACTTATAACAAAATGATTTAAATCTTTAGCACAAAAAAATCCAATTTTTTACTTTAAGTGATGAGGAAGTGTGTACCAAAAACGAGTTGAAGCCAAGCATTTAATTAAGCCTTATATTAAATTTTAAAATTGAAATATTAAAAATATTATATTGTATGATATTTTTTCTGCGTTATAAAAAGAGTTCTTTGAAAATTGATTTTTCTATGTCTATTTTTTCAAAGAAACGTCAATGTATTTGATTCTTTTAAGGTTCGAGATTTCTTGAAACGGCTTTAAAAAATCTATCAAATTTTCTTGATTATATTTCAAATGTTATACAAAGTCCCACAACTCATAAGCCTTAGTCTTAGTTGTAGACTCCGAGTCTAATAACTTCCCTCTGATTGCACTCTGATTTTAATTATCTTTATTTTAAATTAAAGCTAATGAGATTCTCTAAAGTAAAAATCCAAAAATACTAAAGAATGAAAGCTTCTTTACTACCGTTTATGATTTGGAACGCTTTAGTTAAAAAAAAAAACTTAATTGAGTCTTTTAAAGCAAACAATTGCTTTAAAAAATTTAATTAAACTTTATATTTGCAAATGCTCGATATATACCATCTGGTGAATCATATTACTTTTTTCACTCACTTTCGTCTCTTAAAAAAGTATATAAATTCATTAAGTGAAATCAATATTTTTTTATACCGTCTTTATTCGAAATTAAGAATTTTTTTTCTTCTGATAGAAGATACAAACTTTTTTTATTTTTTAATTCGAATCATTTTCAAATGATTTAAAAAATTTAAACATTTTATTTAATGTACTGGTTTATTCTTAAATTCGAGCAAATAAGGTAAATTCTTTGTTTTTTCGCCTATTACATTTTTCTGATTATATAAAAGTTTGCTTTTATATAATCAGAAAATTAGAGAAAGTTTGTTTTAGAGAAAATAATAGTGAATGCGTAAAATATATGATTAGCTTTTGATTTTTCCGTGAATTTATTGAAATACAGTAAATTATAATCTATAACTTTAATGGAACACAAATAAGTTTACCAAACATTTTCGATAAAAATTTTAAGCAGGGTTTTTTCTTTATTTTTACTTTTAAAGTATAAATTTTCCAAATTTTGTTCTTTTAATTATTCGTTATTTTGTAAATTCTCTATTTTGATAGTTCACCCTCGCTATACTATTTCCCATTAACTCCTTTTTGACTTGAAAAAATGACTGTTCCTAAAAAGATAAAAGAAAGTTCTTAGGAAGCTTAGTATTTTGGAGCGATTCAGATCTATTAAATTAGCTACAGAAAAGTTTTTTGAAACCAGATAAACTTACTTACTCAAAATTAGTGATGTGAATCGATTGACTTATCTTAAAATCGATTCGATTTCTTGATTTGTAAAATCGACTAAAATCGATTTTAATCGAAACTTTAAAACTCGATTAATGAAAAGAATGAATAAATATAATAAAAGGGTTAAGTCGCCATTTGTTTTCCAAAACAAATATCAAATTCAGTTTTTATTTAGACCGAATGAAAGACTTTATTTGACTGCTTGTTAAAAGTTTAGAACAATTATGAAATCGCACAAAATTTTTTTTATAAAAATGTTTATCTTAAAAAATATCACATTTTTATATAGTTTGAACTTTTAATCGTTTTAAAACAAAAGATTTTTTAAACAATTTTCTATTCTGAATTGATTTTATTTTTTAATTTTGGTCCAAATTTTTTTTCGATTTTAATCGATTTTAGTCGATTATTTAAAAATTTTGAATCGATTAAAATCGATTTTTTAAAATTTCAAATCGTCTTCGTCGTAATCGCTGATTTTTCACCAATCGATTCACAACACTACTCAAAATAGCTATATTATAAACTTTAAAGAAATTACAGTACATCTCACACCACTTATATCCCATTTTGGATATATTTTCAATTTTTTTAAGAACGGATTTCCCTGAATTGTCTTATATTAAAATATCATTTAGTTATATCCTTTGGCTATAACTCACAATTTAAATATAATCCATTTTTTTGTTTATTGCATTCAAATAGATTAAATGTTTTACTTTTAACACCATAAAAAAGGTCAATAATTTTGAAAAAAATTAAATAATATCAATTATTTGGCAAGTTTTTTTTTCGGATAAATAATCCTTTTATCGGAATGGGCAGAGTTGATTTAGGTCTTGCTTAGATAATGTGATTTAAATAAAAAACGTGATCTTTTGAGGAAAAAAAAACAATTTTGTAATCAAGCGTTTAAAGAAACATTGAGAGTAAAATTAAAATCCTGCCAAAGAGTCTATAGTTATTATTTCAAGTAGCGCATCTTGAGTAATAAACATTTTAATTTAAGAAGCCATTCAAAAAATAATTTACTATAACCGAGTATAGATAAATTTAATTAAAAATTTTTTTTTCCCAGCTTTCATTAATTATTTTTTTTATATTTAATTCTCTTTTTAGTTCTCTTTTCTAGCATATAAAGATTCATCTCAAATGGAACAAAAATTTTAAATTATTGTTTTTTCCTTTTATTCTAACTCTTTTTAAAAATGGAACTATCAACAACATTTTCAACTGTCGAATCAAGCAACAACTTATACAAATTCAACACATCACCTAGTTGTCTAACAGAGCAATGTGACAACGAGAAACGCTTGAAAAGCTCTGAAAATTGCTTAAGTCACGTATCAATAAATCAACTTATGAATAGCTCATCTAAAGTTAAACAATTAAAAATGTATAATGAAGAATTGGAAAAGCACATGAAACGACAACAAAGTGAAAATGAATTTTATCGTCATGATTCGTTCATGAAAAAATTTTCCACTCGTAGCCATCAAATAAGCGAAAATAATTCAACTGATAACAATACGCCAGCATCATTTCGTCGCTCAAAAAAATCAGTAGCCAATTTAAATCATCAAAAAAGCACTAAAAATCTTGAAGAATTAAACAATTTATTAAATAAGACTTCGTCAATAGAAGAAAAAGACCCGGATAGTAATTTAATACCAGTAATTACTAGTTTTAAAAAAGACGACAAATTAACACATTTTTTTAATCGGAAAAACAAATTTTCAATTTCATCATCAACCAGCTCGACAACTTCTTCAGAATCAACCATAAAAAAATCTTCCCTAATCAAATTCTATTATCATAAATTAATGTTAAAATGTAATTTTTTTGTACTAAGTCCCGATGATAATTGTATGTTTTTGTGGTTAATTATTTTAAATTTGTGTATATTGTACAATGCTTGGTTAATCATAGCAAGGCAATCTTTCGAGAATTTACAAATTATGTTTAGCTCATATTGGAGAATAGCCGATTTGATATCGGATACAATTTATTTATTGGATATATTTGTACATTTTAGAACTGGATATTTAGAACAAGGTCTTTTGGTTTATGATTCAAAAAAATTAGCGTTAAATTATGTAAAATCAAGTAATTTTTGGCTTGATATTTTTTCTTTACTTCCATTGGAGTTAATACAAATATGGTATGGTTATAGTATTCCTTTTTTACGTTTTCCACGTTTTTTTAAAGTCTATCGTACAAGTCAACTTTATTATATAACAGAGAGTCGAACATTATATCCAAATGTTTGGAGGGTTGCTAATTTAACCCACATCTTATTCTTGTTAGGTCATTGGTTTGCCGGTTTTTATTTTTTAATATCAAAAGCCGAGGGTTTTAAAGGTCATTGGTCGTACCCGGAGCCTATCGACGAGTTCGCTATGCTTCCTAGAATGTATTTAAGATGCTTATATTGGAGTACTTTGACATTAACTACAATTGGTGATTTGCCACCTCCCGAAACAAATTGGCAGTAAGTGTCTTTTTTTTTCAATTATTTTTATTTAAAGGCTTAGATATTTCAATAAAATCCTTTTATTTATTCTTAAATTATAATTGAATTCTGATTTTGTTTTTTTATTATTTTTTAGATGGTTAAAAGAGATGAGTAACTTTCGGTAAGTTGTTGATAAAACAAATTTTCTCTAATTGTTGTCAGATAATTTTGAAAGGATTTTATTGGCTTATCGATAAGACAAGCCATTATTATTGAAATAAAAAATAATTTGTTTTATCATCAATTTACCTTCAAAATTTAAAAGGTATTTATTTTCGATTGCGGTTCATTACTTGGCGGTTTTTGTTATAGCCTTAATTGTTGGTAAGTATTTTACCATCAAAAGAATTTTTTCGAAAATAGCATATTTTTTTCTTCTCAAGGTCAAGTTGGTAATGTTATAACAAATAGAAATGCCAATAGAGTAGAATTTGAGAGGCTTTTGGTAAAAAGAATTTAAGTAAAATTAAGCTCTTTTAGTCCATTATTTTTTCTTTGGTTTAAAAGGATGGAGCAAAACAATATATGAGAAATCATAGTGTACCCACTGAAATGCAAAAAAGAGTTCAAAGATGGTACGATTATTCATGGTCTAGGTAAATTTAATTTTTTCTTTTTAAACCTAAATCATTCGATATTTGATATCTGAATTTTGAAAAATAATAAGGCACATCCAGGCCTTTCCCTTAGGTTTACGATATTTATCAATCTAACTTTTCATCAATGTCCCATGTTTTTTTAAAAGAGACTAGACATGCAATTTGTTAGACTTAAAAAAAGAAAATCTTCTAAATTATAAAAGTGTTTCTTTTACAGAATTTCTACCGAATTAACAGCGTACCCATACTCGAATCGTACCCGTACCTGAACCGTACTAAAAAGAAAAATTTTTTTGTCTGGTACGGATACGGTTCGGCTTTAATTCGGTAGAAATGCTGTACTTAAACCAGTTATAACATGACACCTTATTGTTAGCTTTAAGCTCAAAATTTGTACTAAAAAATATTGTTTGCTTTAATTTGAAATTTTTTTCCTTATTTAGAGGTCGAATGAATGGAGCTGGTGATATTCATTCTATTGGTTTATTACCAGATAAACTAAAAACAGAATTGGCCTTGCATGTTAATTTAGAAACTCTTCGTAAAGTAACAATATTTCAAGAATGTCAACCAGAATTTCTACATGATTTAGTATTAAAAATGCGTGCATATATATTCACGCCCGGTGATATGATTTGCCGTAAAGGCGAAGTAGCTAGAGAAATGTTTATAATTGCAGATGGTGTCTTAGAAGTCATAGGGTAATATTAACTAACCGATATTTTTTGTATTAAAAACTTTAAAATTATGTTAAAGGGAAAGTGGACAAGTATTGACAAAAATGTATTCGGGTGATTTTTTTGGTGAGATAGGTATATTGAATATAGAAGGTGCGTCAAACAGACGAACTGCCGATGTAAGATCAGTTGGTTATGCAGAATTATTTTCCTTGTCTAAAGAAGATGTTTTATCAGCTGTCAAAGACTATCCGGACGCAGAAGTATTTTGATCAACCATTTAAAAAAATTTTAATTTAAATATTTTTTTTCCAGAGAATTCTAATTGAATACGGTAAACGAAGGCTGAACCACAATCAAAATTCTTCATCAATCGCTACATCTAAAGTCAATTTTAAAACATCAAACGATACCAACTCCAACTTATCAGCATTAAATTTAAATGAAGAAAATACAACATTTCCGACAATCGTTCAATCAAAATCCGATCAACAAATAAAACTTAAAAATTCGCAGCATCTCGATTCTGAAGTTGATTTGGCTAAGAATCTCTTGAACGAAGAAAATAGAGGATTGTCAACTGACATGCTCGGCTTACCTGCATCTTTAAAGACTCCGAATGAAATTTTACTCTCAAGTTTACCTGAAATAGAAAAAATAACTAACGCAGAAGAAATTATCGAAAAAGAACTTCTAAATGAACTTAATTCAAAATGTCTTGATCGCATGATTCTTGAAAGCTTAAATAAAATTCTTGAAACATGTAATCTAAATGATGATCAAATAGATAAAATTGACTTGATTCAAAAAGAAATTCTAAGTTTAAAAGTAAAATTTTAATTTTTTTTAAAAAAAATTTTCCTAATTTTTATAAGTTATTTTCTTTGCTTTAAAGAATAGAGTTTCGAATACAAAAAATGCCAAGGTGAAATATCTTCAAGATTTGTTCAATCAAAAAGATGCAAAAATAAGATTATTAGACTCAAGGATTAGAATTTTACAAGTAAATTTATTAAAAGTTAATTTTTTTTTCACAGTAAATATATAAATTGTGTTTTTTTAGAAATACTGCAATCTTAGAGATACTACCAAAGTCTGAAAAAATCATCCAATTTTTTTCGATCCATATTTTAATTCATTTTTTTAAAAATATTTAAATAAATATTTTTTTCAACAATTTCAAAATAAAGTTTTAAAAAATTTGTAAATTACTAAAATCCTTTTTATATTAATTGATTATAAAATAAAACTACCAAAACTGCATACTCCCTATTCGACATACATCCCTATATCACATAACTCGTAAGCAGAGTTTGGGACTCGAGTCACTTTTTCATGACTTTAGTCGAATCCTTTATTTAGATACAAAAAAGATTCACACTCAAATCTGAGTCAAAATTATTTTAGTGACTTTGATGCTTCGAGTCGAGTCTATAAAAGACTTGCAGAGACTCGTTTTTAAATCAAGAATTTTAAAAATTAGTTCTATCTGTTTTTTTTTGTAATATTTCTTTGAACTAAAATTTGAAATTTTGTACTTATCATTAAAAAATTTTTGTATTATTTTAAAAAAACTTTTTCGATTCAAAGGCTTAAAAATGACGCGAATCAGACGTGTGACTCTGACTCGAACTCAAGTCATCAAAAAAATGACTAGTTTCGAACTCTGCTCGTAAGAATCTTTGTTGATTTCTTCTAATTTTTTGTTCATATTAAAAATTGGGTTTTAAGAAAATTTTAAGAATTCGGCAAGTCTATCTATTTCTTTACCTCAAAAAAATTAAATTAGACATTTCATAATATATTGGACGTTTTAGGATCCTTTATTTTTTTTCAATATTAATTCTTTTTTTCTAAGAATTTTTTTCTTAGCCATTACAAGTACGTTTATTCAAGCAGCACTGTATATTGTGAATTTACATTAATAAAAACCTGCTTTTTCCTTAGAAAATGTTCTTTTAAAAAAAGGGAGAATCAAAAACTTAATTACTCAAAGATTTGCATTACTTAACATTATTGGTAATTAATTTTTCTAAACTATGTCAATCAATTTTTATCGAAATTTGAAAAACAAATAGTTTGATAAATATTTTTAGTATATTTTACATGTAACTATGCAGGAAATATGGTAGCTTACAACTCAAAGCCTTAATATATATCCTGAATCGGAAGATTAAATTTAAAATAATCATTTAAAAGCATTTTTTAAAATAAACAAAAAACAATTCTATGGAGAAATCTAAGTAATTTTTATAGTTTATAAAAACTCAGGAAATTTTTAAAAAAACTATTTTATTTTCGAAATGGAAGATTATCAAAGTAAGTCTAAAATTAAAAGCTCTGTAAAAGAAGCTCTTTCAAAATCAACTAGCCATGGTATTCCGAACATAGTTTCTACTGATAAATGGAGTATAAGACTTATATGGGTTGTTTCTACACTTTTATCAACAGCCTTATGTGGTTTACTTATAGCTCAAAATTTTCTTAACTATTTTGAATATGAGGTAACTACTAAAATAAGAGAAAAATATGATTATGTAGTTGAATTTCCATCCGTTACGGTATGTAATTTTGGAAGGTTTTCAAGTGAATATGGATATAATTTTTCCAAGTTTGCTGATAAAATAAGATTATTATCTAATGATTCCATTCGCTCGGATAGCAATTTCGCCATTCAGTACGCTCTCTCACAAAATTTAACAGAAATCCGGAAATTCGGAGATAGTTTAAGCAAATTAGTTAAATTTTATAAGTTCGAAAGCCGACCTAAAAATCTTAGTCTTGATTTTACTAACTTTTTTTCACCTTATTTTACAAACTGTTATATTTTCAATCCACCATTCTATGAAAATGGGACATCGAGAAAACCTACGATGACTGCATCAAGTGGTCACAATAACGGACTTGACATTAATCTGGATATGATAAAGCATAAGAAAAAAAGAGGGTCATCTGAAGGTGTTGTATTTGTTCATGAATTCGGTTCACATCCGTTAACTGCTGCTCCGATATTTGTACTTCCACAAAAAGCAACTTATATTGGCATCAAGCGCAGACATTCAACTCAACTCCCAAAACCTTACAGTTCTTGCGATGAAGCGACAGATGATCCGAATAAATATGATTCAGAAATTTACAAAGCAATTCATAATACGTCATTTAAATATAGCCAATCATTATGTATCGATCTCTGCTTTCAAAAACTAGCAATTGAAAATTGTTCGTGTTTTTATTATGTTTATGCTTTGTTTCCAGAAGGAAGACCTTGCTTAAAAGAATCAGAATTTAAGTGTGTATCTAATTTTTATGCTTGTTTAATGGAGACTGATTATTTAAATAAGGTTTGTTTGGCTAAATGTCCCTTGGAATGCAGTTCGACTGAGTATATAAAATCAGTTTCGACTTATTCTTTATTGGATGCTGATTTGGATGAGGCCGATATAACTGTATTTTTAGAAGACTATGTTGTGACAGAAATTGAAGAAGCTGCCGTAATGGATGTAGCCGTTTTATTATCAAATATTGGTGGTATAGCTGGTCTATTTTTAGGTGTCAGTTTTCTTAGTTTTATTGAAATACTCGCTTGTTTGGCTGAAATAACAATCATATTCTTTCGAAAAGGTGGTAAAATTGGCGACTATCAAAATAGTGACAGTAATAGAGAAAAACCTCAAGAAAATGATTCAAAAAACGGAAATATATGATTCATTTTTTTTATTTGTAAAATTTCATTTCTAGAAAAAATAAATTTCGGCATTTTTCGTTTTAATTGCATAACTTTTGATGAAATAAGATAATAAAACCAATTTTTAAACATTACTTGCTATTCGTCTAAATTTCAAGAAAAAATATTAATTTCTAAATTTCGGGAATTATTTATGTAAACTTCTGTTACAAAGTAGTCAAAATTTAGACAAAGAGACTGGGTTTTTTATATCTTTTCGTATAAAAAATGATATTTTCTATAAGGTTTTTAATTCGAAATAAAATCGAAATTTTGACAGTAGTTTTTAGGCTGATGGCGTACAAAGGACATGAAAGGCTTGTCTTCGAATTTTAATCCCACTGTAGTTAATAAGCAAAGAATGTTCTTTCGTATTGTATTCTAAATATTATTCGGCTAAAAAAACTTGTCAAAATTACGATTTTCTTTCGAATTAACAACCCTAATTTTCTAGCTTTTAAGTCTACTCTTAGTCAGAGGGAGTGATACTTTATTAGCTTTTAAACCATCTATGTAAAGAAAATGGTATCTACAGTCAACTCTCGTTAATCCGAACTTTTTGGGAGAAAAGAAAAATCAAGATAAAATCAAGGTTCGAGTTAGTTTTGTTCGATTTAACGAACTATATTTGAATGGAAAACTAAAATTTGGTGGTAAAAATTTTTCTTTTCAGTCCAAAAAGTTGGTCTTATCGAAGTTCGGATTAACGAGAGTTGACTGTATTACCTTTTATACCTTCTCTTGATTCGGGAAAGGGTACTTTATTACAATGAAAGAAAATAATATATTAATTTGATGAGACTGCTAGTATTTCAATTTTGGCAAAGTTTGAATTCCAATATTTGTATCAAACAAATTAAAAAGATTATAATATTTTATTTGTTATTTAATAAACTCTGATACTGTAACTAACTCAAAATCTTAAATCAAGAGAAGGCATAAAAGATAATAAAGTACGAAGAGAACGTATAAATGGTAAAGAAGTACTTTAATTTATTGGAAGAAAAAGAATCAAAATTCTGGAATTAAATTATTTCCTAGATTTATTTTTATCCTTAATCGAAAGGTAAAAAACCAAGAGAGGAGTTTTTTCTTGTTGTTGTCAATCCATGCAACCATAACCTTTGAAAGTATACGTAACCGTGTCTGAAACATCTAACAATTGTAAATAAAGGCCGATATAGTGATGGACAACCGTTTTCCTGTATATAACCGGCTTGGCCAAAATTTCCTACCTAAAACCCCTCGATGAATACTTGGAATGTATATCAAATTTTACAGAATAAAATCACATCATAAAAAAAATTTTATTAGTTTATGCTGAGTTTAAAACTAACTGGTTTTGGAACCGCTTTTCATTTTTGAACTTAATTTTAGTATTGTATTTACATTTTATGATGTCGAAAGATAGAGAATTTTATCATCTAAAATTTGATATATTTTCCAATTATTCATGGAGGGTTCATAGGTAGAAAATTTTTGATTTTTTTCTGTTTAAGTTAGGAAATAAATTAAATTTTGGCCAGTAAATTTAAATAGTAAAATATCTCAAAATTTGCTAATAAACATGTCTCCTTCCTTTAACGAACAGTTGAAATAGTACCTAAATAATTTTGAGTTCTTCTGGAGATATTCTTAGACAGAAACTAATAAATTTCAAATTGTGTGTACGGTAAAATCAATTTTAAAATCAAGTGTCTTGTTTACAATTCTTTTTTTTTTTAAAGTGGTACAACTCTGATCATTGTAAATGACCAATGTTTAAAAAAAATGGCTTTAAAAGTAAAGAAATGATTTTTTTATAAGCTTTTTTATTTAAATTTTAAAAACAAGGAAGAAATTTTGAATTTGAATTTTTTTTTGTTAATCAAGAAATATTCGTCTTTTACTTAAAAATATAATTTAGTAAAAAAGCAACAAAATTTAAAAAAAAAAATACAAAAAAAAAGCAAGTTCACAATTAGCAATTTAAAAAAAAATTTATTATTTTTTTGTTTCAATCAATAGAAAAAAAATTAAAAATTTGTTAGTTAATTTAAAAAATTTCAAAAAAAAAATTTTAAAGAAAAACTAAAAAAAAAAGAACCGATTGAAAAAAAAAAAGGAGAAAATGTTCAATTCGCCGATAGAAGTTAAAGAAGAAGAGATAAATAATTTATACAAATAAAATTTACCAATTTATAAAAGGTAGACACGAATAAGAGATAGAGAGAAAAGAAGAGCCTTTAAAAAAAAAAAAAAACAAACAAGATTTTTTCTTTTCCATTAAAAAAAGATAGAGATTTATCCATTTTTTAGAATACACAAAAAAAATCTCATCTCCATCATCGATTCACCAATTTTTTGCTCATAAGTAACAACAAATTAAAAAAAAAAAGTACATTGAAAAAAAAAAGATAAAAAAATAAATTTTTTCTTTCCAAATTGATGTTTTATTATTTTCTTTTTCTGTTTAAGTTAGGAAATAAATTAATTTTAAATTTAAAAAAAAAAAAAAAAGCTTTCAATTTTAAGTTTTTTTTTATTTGAGAATCACAATTCCGGTTTCGTTTATTTCAATTGGAATTTTAGTATTTGTTATTTATTTATTTATTTATTTTTTTCTTTGTTCAGAAATACCATAATTTTTTTATTTTAAATTTGTCTGGATGATTTACAAATTCACGTACGGTTGTAAATTGTTTCGTTGTATTAACGGATCTCTACCGAATTGGTTTAATGCATAAGCGTTTGGATCTGCGTGACGTTGTTGTGGATTTCCATTTAATTGTGGCATATTGGCTGCAGCTAGACCCAATTGGCTATAGTCATAAAATGCTCGGTTATCTCCATGTGGCGCTTGTAGAGTTGGTAAAAAACTGTAAGCACCGGGCAAACCAGCTTTAAAAAAAGAATTAAATTTAGTTTTATTTAGAATTATAAGAATCCTAGTTTTTTTTAACATTAACTAAAACAAGTTGGGTGATAGTGAACTTATTAACCCAACTGTTAAAACTAGGTCTAACATCACATATTTTATTTGATTTATAAACATCTAGGCTACTCTATATTATTATTAAATCCTTAAATTAATACCTTAACTTTTTTCTGCCTTTTTCTTAACACCAAAAAAAACCTTTCAATTTTTTTTCAATTAACTAAAATAGTAATTACGTGGCATTTGAAAGAACCCTGGTGATGCATAAGGATTTGGAATAGTTCTACCAATACCATAGACATAAGCATTCAAGAGATCACCATAAACTCCTTTGGCCAAAGCAGCTCGACCTTTAGCCATTTGTTGAGCGTACATAACCTCTTTTGGCTGGGCCTTTTTACACTCAACTCTTTTCTTATTTATTTCATGATAATGTATTTCACACACTTTATCAACTATTTCGTCATTCTCAAAAGTAACAAAACCAAAACCACGATGACGCTTTGTGGATTTATCAAACATAAGCATAGCATCATCTACTTTACCATATTGGCCAAAATAATTCTTAACATCTTCTACACTAGTTTCAGCTGATAGACCTCCAACAAATATTTTCTTAGTCTTTGTAATCATCTTTAAAAAAATTAATTAAATTAAATAATCCTTATTGAAATGAAGAAAAAAAAAGTGCTTGCAAAAAATATAGAAATTACATTATCGGGACTGTTCGACTGAGTTTTAGAAGAATAATCAAATATTTGACTATTGGACGAGGATGTACTAGCAGGAAATAAATTTTGAGCACCGTTATTACTATTATTATTGTTGTTATTTAAATTGACAAAATTAGAAGCTGAATTAGTTTGATTAGTACCAGTTGGTGATGTACTAGAAGAAGAGTTAATAGAAGATGTAGTAGTTTGTGTATTTAGTTGTACAAATTGTTGATTTGGTGTGGAATTAGAAGATGTGGATGAAGCAGTGGGCGAAGACGATTGAGGATTACCGGCAAGAGCGGCAGCTGCTGCTAGAATTGCAGCAGATGTGTTTAAGTTACCGTTAGGTATGAGTGTATGATTAGCAAGTTGTGGATGGATAGCGATTTGAGGGTAAATGCTTTGTTGAGTTTGTATTAGAGAATTGTTATTAGGTTGTGCGTGAGCTTGGCCATTTAATGTTGCACCTAAAGATGCAAGACCATTGGCTGACGGATTAGCAACAGCAAAAAGTTGGTCTGTTCCGTTCAAACCGTATATTTTATCGGTTTGATAATACGTATTGGGTAAAGTAATTAATTCAAACATATTTATTTAAAATTTAGTTGTTGTTTTTTTTTTCTTTCTATTATTCCTTTTCGATAATTGTTTTTTTTTTCTCTAGACGAAAAATTTATTTAAAAAATATCCGATTTTAGAAAAAAAAATAAATAAAAAAGATGAAAAAAGTTCAGAAAAATAGAGACGTCAATTAAAAATAAATAAATAAATACAATTCCGTTTTAAGTCACACGCTAATTTTATTTTCAAAAAAATAATAATTTTTTTTGTTGTTCAAGTTGAACATGAAGTATTTTATTCTTAGAAATTTCCTTTTTTTTCTTCTAAACTTAAATCCTGGTTACGACAATTTTTTTTTAAACTAAATTATGCTTTCCTGATATTTTCTATGACTTCTCAAGGATTTGTTTCCTTGAATTAACACGCTATTTAATTAGTCTCAATGGTAAAAAATCAAGTTCAAATCTTGTTATCGAAAATCTATAGAAGAAATTCAACTAGATAGAACTAGATTTTATTTTAAGACTATACTCTTTATGTTTAACTTAAACGAGACATTAGTCCCGGTTTAATTTTCAAATGACTAAAACTTTTACGAGTCAAAATTTTCAATTTTTTTATAGACCTATCAGATAGCATGTGGTGCCATTTACATTCACTAAAATCTAAGTTTTGAATGGTATTTAAAAATTTGATATGTTTAAATATTGTCCAAAATCATTAGCTGTAGCCTTACTTATAAATTTCAAGTCTAACTAAGTTCATCTGACTTGACCTATCTCAACGAATTTGACTTATAATTAAATTAGCTTCTCATGGGAAAATTTTTTTTTAATTGTCCATGATAACTAAAAATTTAACTAAAAATTATTTAACAATTAATTTTTGAGCCATTTTCTATCACTTTTAGAATCTAACCATAGAATCAATTTTAAATTAGACTGACAACTTAAGTTCTTCTGCTATTCTAGGATTTCTATCAACAATTAAAAGCGCCAGTCGCTAACAATATTTATATAAATATACAACTGGCTAATAATATGCCTTAGTATAGAGCTCTGTTTGTTCATCATGTTCAAAGTGAATAATTTTTAAATAATCGAAATTGTCCTTATTAGATCGGTTCTATTTTACTTTTTAAATTCCAAAACCGATCTGTTAAAAATGTGCAATAAAATTGGCGAAATTTGGGATCAACGAATCTACTATTTAAAAAATTGATTATCTACTATTAAATAAATATTACTGAATTAAATGAATTTGAAAACATTTATTATATAAAATATGGATCTATTTAGAAATTGATTGTTTAAAAATTAACAATACTAAACATATTTATAAGCTTAATTTTTAATGACCTATGTATGAATAAATCATCCATTTTTTTTTCATACTAAAAAAAAAAAGGTGGATGATTTATATTTTATTTTTTCGATAGAGAAAAAACTAGAAATAAAAAATGTGGATTCAAAAGTTCAATAAATAACTATCAATATTTTTTAATTTATTCTCAATTCAGTGACACATTTTTATTGGTCAAGGAAGAAATGAATATTACTCTCCGCCTTATATGTGAGTGTTCATTCAACATTCCTTGACATTTCATATAGATAATTAATGCTTGTTAATCTGATAGACTAGTCCCTGGACCCTGTCTCAAATTTTTCTCTCTCATCTGATTTTTTTTCTCTCTATTCAATATCGAATTACAATAAAATGTTTTTAGGTTATATTTATTTTTCACGAAAAAAAAAACATCGACCATTTTCTTTCACTAGAAAATTTTGACATTTTGAAAATATAGAAAAAAAAAAATCAACTTTTGTTTTCGAAAGAAAAATGAGAATAACGAGAGAGAGAAAATGAAAAAAAAAAAAGTAGTTCATTTAGGGTCAATAATTAAATCTATATGTCTAATATAAAAAAGAAAATTATTTTTGACTACTATTTATTTCTTAGCCCCGATTTATTTCCGAATGTAAGAAAAGAACGACCTAAATAAAAAAAATAAAAACAAACTAGTCAATCTCTATAGTTGCTCTCTCTCTCTCTCTCTAGTTTGCTTTGTTTTCTCAAAATATTTAGAAACATGTTTTTTGTTTGTTTCAAATAATTAAAATTTTACTTGCCTACTTTTTCTTATTTAGAAAGAAAAGAAAAAAAATATATTTATAAAAAATTAATTAAAAATTGAAATTTAATCTTCTTCTTATTTGAAATTATTTATTTAAATTAGTAACCCTTTAGTTAAAAAGTCACACCACAAAATCTATAAACTTACTCTTAAAGCTCATTGATTCTGAAATATAAATACACAAAATTAAAATTATTTCCTTAGAATCCTGTGGTGCAAAGACAATTAATGTCTTGGAACTAAATAATTAATTGAAACGAATTTAAATGGGTGTCATGGAAACATTTTTTTCTTCTAATTCTTAATTTTGATCTTAAAACTATCTTAAATAATCAAATTGAATAGGAATGAGATACCCCTTTCTAAATTGAAATTCTATTAAAATATTACTTATCATATTCTCTTGCTAAGTGACGAGAAACCAATTATTTGATTTGTAGATAACAAATAAAATCTCCAAATTTATCGATTTTTTTACTCCATCATTTAGCATGAAAATATGATAATAACCAGGGACAACCTAAAAATTGGTGCCAAATTGCGTTTATTTTGTGCAAAAATTTATGATGTCCTAATAAATTTGAGGCTTTAAAATAAATATCGAACCAAACTTGATAAATATTTTATTTACAAATAAATAATGATTCACAGGTTATTAAAGTGCAACTAATCCTTGTACTGTGTTACTAAATGATTTATTCATCCTTTTTCTTTAGCAGTATTTTGGTAATACCTTAAAACCTCTTTTTTTTCATGGTAAAAAGACGGAAATTTCGATTTTGGACCATTGTCCAATGGTGTTTTTGTATATACTTTTTGTTAGAAAATTGTGACGGTATAAATTATGTTTGAATCCATAAAAATATCCTCTTTTTAGATTATTTTCAGTAATTTATCAATTTATTATTTAAAAATAATCTTACTTTCCTTCAAAATCGATGCATTAATCAATTTTATTTTTTGTACCATGGAACAACTCACTTTTTATTCCATGGTTCAAAAAAAGAATTTTCAAAATTATTAAAATTATCTTACAAATATATAACTATAAATTTGGCAAGTTTTCTAAAAAAGGGAACATTTATAGGGGATGAAAAAATTTAAACCACAATTTTGAATATAATTGAAATATGTTTAAAAAGCTAAAAATAGCGGTTAAAATTTTTTTTTTATTATTTTTTTCATCCCCTAAAAATGTTCCCTTTTTAAGAAAACATGCCATTTAGATTTTTATTTTATAAATAAATACATAAGATAATTTCTAAAAAAATGGTGTTTTCTTCGGAAAAATTAGAGACTGCTAGTGATACAAACATGATTTGTGCCGTCGTAGTTTACCGTCAAAAAATGTATACAAACATAGAATTATTACATGATACAAAACTGAAAACAACACTAAAAATGGGATTTTACAGTAATTTTTATGAACTGAAGAGCACTGCAACGAATCGTATTCGAACGGTTTTCATTTAGAAACTTTATCACCTGAAATACCTATAGAACACTTGTTTTGAACCAGAACTTAGAAATTTTTAATAAATTTTTGAGAAACGTTGAAAAAAACATGCCGAAACACCTGAAACAGTAGAAAAATTTCTACTAAAACCACTTAAAACTTTTATTTTTGAAAAAATTTACATTGTCTAACACGCTTAGTTATGGTTAAACGCTGTTTAAACAGTGTTTGTTGCCTGTCTTTTTTACTCTCGGGTACCCTGTTCAATAAAAAAATAGGATCTTTCGATTGTTAGTCTTTGTGATTTCTAATCGTTCTATATAGCTGTATTACAGAGATACTTAAAATATTTTTTATATATTTATCCATAATATTTACTAAAAAAACGATATGTTAAAAAACAGACGAAATCAAAATACTCAGTCTTCAGAGTGAATTTTCATGAAAATTCATTAATTTTCATTTGAAAGACCTCAAGACGACCTTAAGTTTTATATAGTTTATGTCACTTTCAAAAAATAACAAACTTTTCAAGAGCTAATAAATTTTAATTTCGAAACTTAAAAGAAGCTAATAAAAATATAATACATAAATTATAAAATTTACCAAACCGTTCAAGTTTTTAAGAATTAAAGAGTTTAAATAAAAATTACTTTTTTAATCAAATTTTTTGAATTTCGTCTTATTTTGGTTAATTTCTCTTTCTGGATAGAAAAAATTGCCAAATTGGCTTTTTTTTAAAGTTCAAACAAGTTAGGTGAGTAAATAAATGCAAAAATTGAGATAAACTTCCATTTTTTTTCATACAATAATTTTGAATTTTAAATTAACCCTAAGAGCTAAACTGTTTCAATTATTCTTTGTAAGATTTTTAATCAAATAAAATTTAAAACTCAATAATTAACTGAAGCCAAATAAAGAAAAAAGAAATTTGATTTAAATGAATCCATTAATGTGCTCATATATATTTGACAGTTATTTTGTTTAGTTTAGTTTAGTTTGAAAGTTTAATTGAAGATTTGAATGTATTGAATTTACACTTGAAGATCCTATGAATATCGAGATATTTATTTATAAACTATAAATCTAGGAATATCTTGATAATTTAATTTATCTCAATGGGAGCCTAAGAGAAAAAGAAGAGAATTCGAATCTTATCTTAAATCAAAAGAAAATTAATAAAAAAAAATATAAAATTCATTTTTTAATTGATTGTAGCTTTTCAAGTAACTAAGTCTAAGAATATTTTTAATTATATTTTTTGATGTGACCAGCATGTTTTCTGCTGAAAAAAAGCAAACAATAGTCAGTTAGATATTTCAGAGAGCTTAAAAATATAATAAAAAATAAACCCTAAAAGTAAAACAAAAATATATGCATAAATAAAATTACAAAAGAAAAAAGATTTTATAATAGAGTTGTCTGAAAGCCTTTTATCCTTAATGACAAATAAATTTTAGATATTGAACTGATACAGAGAGAGAGAGTCTATATTTATTAATAAAAAAAATTTTTGCTTTTAAACTTATCATTTCTAGAAGCATCCTTAGATAAAAACTTTGCTTCCTTTCGCTATACATATCTCTATTTATTTACTTGAGAGTTTAAATTAGAGCAATTGATGAATCGAATCCCTATGCTTATAAAAAGTCAAATAATCAAATTTTTTTTTCTTTTCTAATTAAAAGAATCTATCTAAATTCAAATTATAAATGTATCGTAAACAAGTTTTTTATTTCAATTCCTCTCGTCTCATTTATTTAACTTGGCTTGGTATTCCGTTTAATTTCAGGCTAAGCTACTTATATTTTAATTTTCTTAAATTTTGTTTTTGACACAATAGACAATTTGAGAGTTAGTCTTATTAAAGGAAACCGAGAGCAAGAGAGTAGAAAAAATCTTCTCTCTTTTTTTTTAAATACAATTGAAATATTTAATTGTAGTAAGCAAGTTTTCAATTGAAATAAATTTTAGATTTCAATAACATTACTAAAGGATTAATTACTCAAATATAAAGAGTCCTAAGATACTCATTTTAATAAAGATGAAACCTAAAAATAAAAGAGAGATTAGTCCTATATCAAAACGAAAATTTTTAATGTATCATTACTATTGTCTTAATTATTAGAGTGTAGATTTATTTTTCTTAAATAGTTTTAATGTAATTCAAAAATAAATCAATCAAAATCTTAAGGAAAATAAGGCTCTATATGGTAGACAAATAAACTTGGATTAAAAATCGATTGAATAAAATGAAGACCCAAATAAGAAATTGGTTAAAGATGCTTCTAAAATAAAGTTGCTTTATATTTCAGAATAGATTGACTTGGAAAAATGCATATATTTTTTTAAAAATCCTCTATGAACGCTTTTAAAAAAATTGAATTTTGAATGCTTATTAAATATAAAACTCTTGAATGTTTGATAATAATTAAGAGATATAAATATTTAGCAATTATTATTTAGTAACTAAAAAATAATGCTATTATTTCAATCAATCACAATCAAAATAAAATCCAAAAAGGAAGGTTGATTTTTGAAAAACTAATTTCATAAAAATGAATGTCACTTAAGACATTCATTTTCCAAAAGACTCTTTTTCGTTCTTTTAACATAAATAAAATTATTGATTAAAATTTTCGTAAAATTCTTTTTTTCCGCAAATTGTCTCTAAAAAAAGTTCAATTTGATACAAAATTTAGTAAAAAATTTTCAGTTGTTACTAGTAAAAAAAATTATACATAAACGCCCGGGTGGTTTTTTTAGACCCGATATGCTCTACGTCAATAGCCAATTTTTTTTTTCGTAGAATTTCTTTTTTTCTGAACAAGATCCAATTTTTAGTAGAGCTTTTCTATCGAATTAACGCCGAACCGAACCTAGCGAACCCGAACCGTACTAAAAAAAATTTAAAAAAAAAAAATTTTTTTTTAGTACAGTTCGGGTACGCTGTTAATTCGGTAGAAAAGCTGTAGAAAAAGTTTTGAGTTATTCTCTAAAATTGAATTAAATTAATATCAGAATTTTTTATATTTGTTAAAATTAAAAACTGATAAAATTAAAGTCTTTTACAGACCGAACTTCAGAAACAAATACAAATTGAGCAAAAGAAGCTTATTTGAACTTTAATACCAAACAAAATATGCTTTTATTTATGCTAAAAATATTTTGGCAAGTTTTTTGATACAATTATCAAACTAAACTTAAATGAGACCTTAAAATGTTTAGATTTAATTTTTTATCATTAACAATTCCTTAGACTTTGATTTATAGATTATTTTCATAATAAGAAGATTAATGAATTTCCTTAAGCATATTAAACAATCCAACAAAGGGAAATGAAAGAAGTATTTTATAAATATTAGAAGAAAAAAAATAACATTAAATACTTAAATTGTTCATTTTTATGCATCCATTTTTTTTCTAATTGAATTTTTTTTAAATACAAAAAAAAGGTATTAAATTACGAGGATTTTGAGAAGGAAAATTATTTTTGTTCTGTTGTGTGCTGCTCGACTTATTTGATTAATCCCAATGAAAATATTAACACTAATTATTATTTTTAAATCATCATTTAATCAAAAACAGAGATGAATTAAAATTTAAAAAAAAAATTTCAATTACAGTCACATTATAGAGATGAAATGCAACATAATTAAATGCCAATTTCTTTTCCATTATTAGAAGATTATTTCTGTTTTAGCCCGGAAAATTTTGAAATTTTAATTTAAAAAATAAATAAAATTCAGCTTCCTTATCAAAATTAATTTTTTTTTCTTTCAGAAATATTTACTAATTTTAAAGATTAGAAAATATTTTAATTTATCTTCAAATATGAAACTATGCTTTGTGAATTCTAAATAGAATATTTAATTTTGGCTTAAAGATTAACCCAAAAGAAGCACTATATTTTTTGCAAGCTTAATTGACTTTATTAATTAAAAAAAATATTTCAACTTACTTTAGGATGTTTTTGCCTTGGAAATGCTCGTTTCGGGTCGATCTTTTCATTAATAAATAATTAAATTATTATTTAAAAATAGTATAATATTAATTTTTGCTAATTACTTGTTTCTCGTCTAGAACATGTTTTTGCAGTTCCAGAACTTTATCAACACTTGTTGCATCGGCAAAAGTTATAAATCCAAAGCCCCTTGAAACAAATATTAAAAATTAAACTTAAGTAAAAACAAAAATACTCTAAAAAAATTATTTTTTTTTTGCTTAAAATAATTTTAAACTCCTTGACATCTAATAAACAAAAGTAATTTATCAAATAATTTTACCTTTCATTTAAAATAAATGATAAACATCTGTTTTGAATTCATAGATGGGTTATTAAGTGTCTTGGAAAAGGTACTAATTTATTTTTTGTATATGTTTAAGAATACTTGATTTAAACAATTCAAAACAAAAAACTATTCTTCAGATTTAAAAGTGGTTTTAAGTGATAAAAATATCCCAAAAATTAAAATGTGATTTGGTTGGAAAAAAGCTTTAAAATTTTGCTTTGCTTAAAAAATGCAGTTTTAGATGCCTAACTGTGAGGAAACATTTTTTCTGACTACTTAAAAATTGTGGAATAAAATAAAATCGAATTATTAATATCTTTAAGCAAAAAGAAAAATAGTTTTTAATGTTTTGTCTTAAGGAAAATTCTAAAAAAAAAAGTTTTATTAGCTTCTTTTATTTTCAAAAAGATTCAAACAATTATAAAATACTTTCTCTAAACTTGAATTATAAAAATTGCTCTTAAAATTATTGCTTAAAAGAACGTCTTTCAAAATGTAATATTTACCAAATTGGAAAAAATATGAATATAATTTTTAGATGAATTTATCTGATTGATATGTTTTGATTTTCGAATATGATCTGGTAATATGATTGAGATACCACGTGTAGTCACGTGATACAGAAAAAGAAAAAAATTAAGCTCACGGGTTTAAAAAGTACTTAATAAGAACTTATTTTAACGAAGCAATAAAAAGTTTAATATAGAACTCCTTCGATAATACGTCGATTCTTTGAAGATCTTTAAAAATGTTCCTTACAGTAATTTAATATTTTTTATACCAAGTACCGAAAGATTTAAAAATCAATAATTTTATGTATAAAAATATTTATCTTAACTTTCTAATCAAGAATCAAGTTTTAAACAAATATTAACTAATTTAATAACATACCTAGAGCGTTTGGTTATAGCATCCTTCATAATCATACACTCGGTAATTTCGCCGAATTGTTCGAAATATCTTTTTAAATTATCAGGTGAAGTTTGTCCACTAAGTCCACCGATGAACATTTTACCCGGATCATTCATTTGACCGTGATCACTGGATTTGAATTCTTCATCCAAAATTTCATCTGATTCGTTATCATTATTTTCAACATTATTCAAGTTTAAATTTTCTTTTAAATTTTCGCTAAGCTTCTCGATTTGTTCATTAGTGTTATTATTAAAATCTGTCTTAGTCGACGATTCATCGACATTTGATTTAGTATCCTCAGACATCGTACTCATTTTAATTTTTATATTGTAAATCAAAATTGCATATATATTATTATATATGTGTATATTTTAGTACGGAATAGATGTTTTCGTAAAAAATAATATTAAAATAAAAAATACAAACGATTTATGATTCACCACAAACAAAATTTAATTTGAACTCAACACAATTTTTTTTTTAGTATCAAAAATAGAGGAAACCCAAATTAAATTTCAATTGTTTTTCTATTATATCGTAGTGTGGTGGTGTTTGTTGTTGTTATCTATTTCGGTTTTACAATACAAGCGTATAATTGAATTTTTATGTTGTAAATTTTTTTATTTCCCCGAATATTTTTAAACTAATAAACAAAAAAAACGATGAACGAAAAAAAAACAAACTAAATATC
>NTPY01000188.1:93364-107781 GCA_002922825.1 Brachionus calyciflorus
GTTTTTCTATTATATCGTAGTGTGGTGGTGGTTGTTGTTGTTATCTATTTCGGTTTTACAATACAAGCGTATAATTGAATTTTTATGTTGTAAATTTTTTTATTTCCCCGAATACTTTTAAACTAATAAACAAAAAAAACGATGAACGAAAAAAAAACAAACTAAATATCGACTAGAAACTAAGCGTCTAAGTCTAAGACTTCAAAATAATTTTTTTTAATAAAAATTTAAAAAAAAAATTTTTATAAGCTTTTGAGAAGAAAAAAATGATTAACTCAAGGTAAGTAAAAAAAATTTTTTTTTCTGGCTGAAATTCTAAATTGCGTAATTTATTATTTCAAAAAGAAAAAAAAAGAAGCATAATTTGAAATATTTTTTACATAAAAAATACTGCTTAAATGCAAACGAATTAATCTAAATTCAAATTAAGCGATGAGGCAATCAAAAACAAGGTCTAGGACGGGTGATAAAAACAAATCTCCAAGTTTTTCTTACACCATAACACTTCTCCTCCCGAAATCTAAAAATATTTTTTTTTTTCAAAATGAATAGCGTCGAGAAGAGTTGTGTAACTAAATAGAGAAAAAAAAATATTAAAGGCACTTTTTTTTTTATTGCAAGAAAATTATGATTCTCTTTTGAAATAAAAAATTCACTAATTATAAATAACGCTGAAGCTTAGGAAAAGAAGAAAAATATTAATTTTTATTTTTTTTCAAAGAGTTTCTTTGAATTATGTTTAGTTTTTGAGAGATATTCTTCATTCGAAAACTATTAATTAATAATGGAAAAAGAAACTCGTAATGCAACAACAAAAAAAAAATGATAAATTATATTTAGAAATATAATTACATTGTAATCTAAAATGCGAAAAAAAAAATAATTATATTGTTCTCTTTATTTCTCGTTTTGTACGACTTGCAATATTTCAAATCAATCATTTCGCAACAAAAACAAGGAAAAATAATTAAAACTAATTAAATTTTTTATTTTTTTTTGAAAATGAGAATCATTTTTGTCATGATCTCATTTAGGAGATAGTTCAATCAGATTTATGAGAATGTCCCTAAATTTAGAAAACTTTGAGAACAAGAATAACAATTTCAAATTTCTAAACTTTTTTAACTTTAGACGATTGCGTAATTCTTTCTTTTTTTCTCTCTCTCTATTTTATTTTGTTTTTGAGCTTGAAATCAAAATAAAAAAAAAATTAAAAAATCGATTCTAATGACTTTGAAAATTGCATGTTAAGAGAATAATTTTAGCATAATTATTTCGATTATGTAATCTACTAAAGACTAAACATTTTTTTTCCAACACTTGAAATTCTTAAATGTCGCATGAGTAAATTTTTCTCTTAAAAACAACATTGAAATTTATTTTTTTTTAATACAAAAACTTTATAAATCTGAAACTATTAAATACCCTAAACACACGCTTTAGTTTTAAAAAGCAAAAAAAATATAATAATATTTTTACGTAATAATACACTTAAACATTTACATTTAAAAATAAAATATAAAACATAAATTGAAAATATAATGCCTATTAAAAATGACATTGAGATTAAGTGAAATGTTGGTAATTTTGAGATAGGCTTATAGAGCATAAATTTTCGAGGCGGCATTAAATAAATTTTTTAAAATATTAAGTTATTTGGCAAATATCTTTTTAAAATCTTACTCGAAGGTCTGTGCCTAAGAGAAGTTTAAAAAAAACTTTTAATTTTGAAACTTATTGAAATCAGCTTCTTTCTATTCGATGTCATTAACGATTAAATAATAGGATCTCATTATAAATAAAAAAAAACCCACACATTCACCATTTTATCAGAGGCATCCTTTATAAATTGTGCTCTCATTTTAGAATTTAATATTTTCTCTAATTTGTTAAGCTCTTAATATAAAATTTCAAATTATGAGAAGACCTAGAATATGCGATTATGAAAATGAAATGAACCTTTATTCAGAAGTTAACTTGAAATAATATTTTTTTGTGTTGATAAAATTAGCTTTAAGTTTGGTATTTTTTGAAAAACAAAAATTTACATGCAAAAATTATAATAAAAAAACTTTAATTTTTTTTAAATATTATTTGTTTTTTGAATAGAATATGCCAAGTTATTTTAAAGTTTGTTTTTGGAAAAAAAATAGCTTTAAAAATAAAAACTAAATGTTTTTTATATAAAATTTCAACCTTATGCATAAACAATTAAGAAATGAGAGTTACTTATAAGCCTTCAAATATCTTGAAATTAAATTTTCAAATAAAAAAGGCTTATAAAGAAATCAGGTAGATTAAGCTAATTCAAAAGATATAAATTTTCAAGAAACTTTTGCACTTTATACAAAATTTTTTATATAAAACAAAATGTCTGGTATTTTCTTTCTGTAGTTAGATTCAAACGTTTTTTCGTAAATATCATACTAACCTATTTGCTAGATTATAACGACATGAAGTTAAACCTGAATACCCAACTTTAGCAAAATGTTGTTAAAAACGAAAATGGCCTATTTTTTTAAGTTTTTTTAAAAAATTTAGTGCTGACTTTAACGACATGTCATTTCGAAAACCAGTGTTTGATATTTATCAAGTAGTTAGAATCGAGCATTTACATTAGTATCTCTTGTAATTCTAAATTTAATTGTAAATATTTTGAGTAGAAATTAGTTAGATGTTACATAATTTTATAAAATTTTTCTTTAAAAGATATTTCCGTGTTTAATAATCCGCCATTTACCGATTTATCAATTTATTAGCACTGTCAATATTTTAAGCGGTAATAATCAAAAAGTATATAAGCTTGAAAGACGCTTTATGTGAAAAAAAATTCTCTTATAAGATTAAATGATTTTGATTAAAGAGTAAATGACCCCAATTGTGATTTTTTTTAATCATTTTTTTTCCCACTTTCTCATTAAGGCGTCTTACAAATAGGCTAATTCGGCGAATTTGGGTAATTGAGGGCGTTTTTATTCAGAAGTCGTTTAAACAAAAGAGTCGCATTCAAAAACAAAGGTATTTACAGTGTAAGATGAACGTGTAAGTTTCTGAATCAAACTATTCGAAAACGATTGCCGGAAATTTATGCGAAGCGTCAGCTACACTTAATCAAACCTATTTCATTTTATAAATAAATTAAAAAAATATAATATATCACCTTGATTAAATAAGGAAAATTTTATTAAATATTAAATAATTTTTAGAAATATTTTTTTAAAAACTGTCTTAACATTATGACTTAATATTATAATCAAATTACAAAATATTAAATATAATATTTCATCAATTAATTGATCGCATTTCAGTTACAAATTTTCTTTCGCTTCAAAAAATTTATCCCAATCATGGTGTGTCTGTGAAGCAAAGCAAGATATCAGTGTTTTTAATGTTCTATTCTGTATCTCAACTTCTACGTTTCCCATTGTATGATACGAACTTGATCTAAACTTCTCTGTTTTGAGCAATTTATGAAGCTCATGGAATAACTCAGATTTAAAGCTTCTCGCTTGATCTGTATTATAACCTCTGGAATGCCAAATATACACATGACTTTTCTGAATATGAATAAAGCTATTGTTTGAGTTGTTTGATCGACGAGATTGTTGTTTCACCATACAAAAAAATATATTCAACAGACATAGTGAAACTTATCAGTGTACATACTGAAAATCAAAACATACAAAAAAATTTCAACGCACAAAATCTGAATAACATACATATTTTGACCTTAGAACAACAGACTTTAAAAAAAAAGGTTAAATTAGATCCGTTCTGTATCAATAACTAGTCAATTTAAACTTTTAAATAACAAAACGATTTAAGTTTACAAACAATAAAAAATAAATTTTTGACCAGTGTAAGTATGGCTTTTTTTGACAATCAGTTATTGTTGGCAAAAACTTATCTGGGAACCAAATTTTTTGAGTAATAAAGGATAACAGAATCTTGATTTAAAATAAAAACGCCAGCATTAATATTTCATCAATTAATACATAATAAAAAATTTCGATGAACATTTAATTCATTTAAAAAATATTTTAAAAAGTTCATCCAGGAAATGTGGTGTCCTGAACAATCGGAAGTAAGAAATATAATTGGAATTGATAAGGAATTCAAACTATATTTCAAATCTTCCTATGAAGAAGGCAAAAAGCTTAATAAAGGTAGAAAATATGGTGATATAGATTGGATTTTAAACAAGATAATTGGTAAACATGAAGTCATATTTGTTAGCGAAAGAATTTCAGTTCTAAAATTTGGACAATTTGCAATAGTAGGGGCTTATTTAACTTATAATGAAAACACGAAAGAAAATAGAGTACCGTATTCACTCGATAGTTGTACCGGTACATATTTAAGATTTTTGATTTTGTGTCCATGAGATAAAAACACATTTGTACTCGAAAAGAGGGGGTATATTAGACCGGGATAACTTCGATGGATCGGATATTCTTTTTGTTTTAGAAAAAACTTTAATTTAAATTAAAAAAAATGATTATGAAGCATCTTGTTTCAAAAAAATATTCTAATTTTATCAATCTATAATTATTCATTAAAAACTTAAATATTAATTAAGAAAAAATAATTGAAAATTTGTACAAAAGGAAGTCGATTAAATTAAAAAAATTAAATCAATTTTTTTGAAAAAAAATTTCAAGATTTAATCAGAAAAAATGATTTATGGTTTGAATGTATGGTCTAAAACTGAAACTTAGTTGAACTTCAGATGATTATGTGATGAAAAAAAAGAAAATGAAATCTTGGTTCTGAACTTATTTCAAGCAAAACCATAGCTAATCACAGACAATTTAATTTAATATGTACAATGAGCCCGATTAACTTGTAACGTGACGTCACCTAGCGCAATTCGACGCCATATGAAGTTATCTGACGGTAAAATATATATAAAATCTTACGTAAGATGACGTCACATTAGATATTAATCAGCACCACTGTATTCATCACTTTTAAATTAAATGTTTTATTGAAAATTGTTAATTACTTTTTTTTTTCTTCAATCGTCATCGCATAATCTTTTGAGTTACAACTAAGTTCTCAGTTTTAAACCATACAATTAACCCATAAATCAATTTTAAAAAAAATTTTTCCAGTATAAAGAAAATAAATTCAAAACACAGGAAAGGTGCATGGGATAAAACCAAATTTTACGTTTTCCCCTAGGGTTGTTTGCGAAAGCTTACTCTTTTTTTTAAATAAACTTAATAAAATAAGTAAAAACAATTTTTTTTCCTTTTGTACCGAGATTAATTTGAATTAGACCTGATTTAATTTTGGAAATATAACGGTTCAATTTACCCCCCTATTTTGGGTAAAATAGTGTTTTTGTACCATGGTATATATCTAAAATCTCAGATTTGTACCATGGTATAACTATCGAGTGAATACGGTAATTAAACAGGCTGAATTTCATTCTCTTACTAATCTCTACTCAAATCTAAATAAAAAAAACAATGTGCAGTCAAACCTCGTTTATCCGGCCCCCTTTAATCCGGCAAATTCGACTTCCGGTCAAATTTTCTTTTCCCCACAACTATGTGAATACTTTACGATGTTAAATTTTCCATAATCCGGCATTTTAATGCCGGATTAGATTCTCCTTTCCGGTCAAATAAAATAAAAACTAAAGAACCTTCTATTAATTTCATATTAGTTTTTTATCTTTTATTCCGACATAATTAAAAAACATAAAACTTAACTTTCATTTATTAATTTTTATAAGACCTTGTAAGAAAATAACCGCTAGGTCAGCTGCTTGCTTTTATTCTATTTATAGCTAAATTAATACGGTTTACATTTTACAAATAAAAAATCAAACAATTAATATTGGACAAAACAACTAGTTAAACTTATTTACATAATTAAGGTGCCCCAAGCCATAAACCCTAGTATGTCAAATAAATTAGTTTCTCACTAATTTTTTTTTTATTTTGAAGCTGCTAAGGTAAGCAACCAAAAAATATTAAAAAAATTTGGTCAGAGCTTAAAAATCAAGAAAAAAATAAAATGAAAGTTTAAAAGAATTCGATTAGATTTGAAATTATATTGGAGATCACTTTTTTTTGACTGATTCTTTAAATTTAAAAAATTTTCTTTCAAATGAGCATAAATTAATTGCTTTTTCTTACAGGGGTTCTTGAAGGATAGTAATCGAAACATAGGGAACATATACAGAACATAGAGTCACACTTTAGATATATTTTATCCTTAATACTTTTAAGAAATACCTTGCTAAAATACTTAATACCTTGCTATTTTTGGTATTTCTAAAGAATCAACTTGTTTTATTCAGATCGTGCTACTTTTTGAATAAGACTTAATTTAATAAAACGATTAAAAGATAATTCAACTTAATCATCCAAATATTTAACTGGAAAAATAACTATAATAAAAATTTTAGAACTAAACTAAACCTGTTTGTCAAGGAGAAGGTATTCAACTTATTTTTGAAAGATTTTTTGACTTTTTTTAAAACCATAAAATCTTGCAGCTTGTAGCATTTTTATGTCATCTAAGGTTAAATTAAAGGAACTATTAATGATCTTTTTTCAAATAAAAAATTTTTTAACTTTTTTTTAAAAAACGTTAGAAAGTGTTAGATCAAAATAAATAACGTTAGATATTCGGTTAATCAAAGAAAAAAGTGTTAGAGTGGTGAAAAAAAGCGTTAGAGGATGGAAAAAAAGCGTTAGAGAAGGGAAAAAAAGCGTTAAAAAGGAAAAAAAGGGTATGGAAATAAAGTGTTAAAGATGGGAAATGAAGCGTTAGGGTATGGAAATAAAGCGTTGGGGTGGTGAATTGGTTGGTAAAAAATAGCGATAAAGCTTTTTCGCACAAATTTTGAAAAATTGATAGAAATTATTTAATTGTTTTGAAATACTTTTTTACCTTTCTTTTGTCTTTTTCGGGGCTCGTACGCTATTTTTACTAGTCTAACCCTTTATCTCTCTAGCCTAACGCTTTTTTCCCTATCCTAACGCTTTATTTTTCTACCGTAACGCTTTATTTCCCTCCTCTAACGCTTTTTTTCCTTTTTCTAACGCTTTTTTTCCATCCCCTAACGCTTTTTTCCCTCCTATAACGCTTTTTTTCATCACTCTAACGCTTTATTTCTCCAACCTAACGCTTTATTTCCCTCCTCTAACGCTTTTTATCCCTCCTCTAACGCGTTATTTCCCTCCTCTAACGCTTTTTATCCCTCCTCTAACGCGTTATTTCCCTCCTCTAACGCTTTTTTTTCTTAGCCTAACGCATTAGATTTCTCTTCAGAATTCGATTAACGCTGTGGCTTATTTTAATAACGCTACTTTGTAAAAATAACGATCTAAAGTTTCCTAGTGCTAACACTTTTTTAGTAACGTTGCTCAACGCTTTTAGTTAAAAAATCGTAATAACTACTGTACGTGTTCGTTACTTAATACTTTTTACCAAATACTTTTTACGTGTTCGTTTTTAACTGCTAAGATATGGAACATGGTTTGGAAATGTTTGTCAATATTTAAATCTGGCTCGTTATACCAAAATGTCTTAACAAACATTATTTGGTACCAAATTATATGAAAATAATTTTTTTAATAAAAAAATAGGAATTTTCATTCAAAACTGTAATTTAATTGAGATCTGATCTGTTAAAGTAATTTAAAAAAAAATTATTAAAAAATAGCAAACTTTGTAAATTTAAATGTGCTGAATCAGAATTTAAAAAAAAATAGGGTAAACATTGAAATTTTTTGCCTGAAAATTTTCTGGTAAAGACATCATAGTATAAGGAACATATACAGAACATAGAGTCACACTTTAGTTATAACTATCTGCAAATATGACTTGGGGCATCTTACTTTTTAGAAATTTTATTGACTTGAAATGAATGATTTAGGGAAATTTAAATGTCTTAGTTTTTTTTAGAAAGGAAAAAAAATAAACTTCTGTGATCTTTTACAACAAAAAACACTTAAACACTTATAACACTTTTTATGTGTTTTCATTCATAACAAATATACTTAAGCTATAACACATCCTAACACATATTTCAAACACTCTTTTAGCTTTGAAAATTGCAAAATAAACTTCTTTAAAAACCTCCAAAATTTTTAAATTAATTTTTAATCAAGAATAAATAAATTTGATTTCAAAATATTAAGGTTACCCAAATAAAAAGCTAAAATTTGTCTGTGTTTGAACCTTAGTAACTCATGACTATTCTGTTGTGGTCCTAAGTCACAACATTAGTCTACACAAACATTTTCACTAGTCCTTAACCATGCTTTTTTTATAATAATGCATGTTAAGGACTTAAACAAACTAAATTTAATGTTATTGTTGTTATATTTCTTTTTCTTTACTTCTCCAAACTAAAACTTAAAATAAACCAACATTATTAAATAAACATTGAGTCGAATAAACTAGGCTATTAAGCCACAACACAAACAAGACTCTCTTTTATTTAATTAAAACGAGTTAAAACCTCAACAATTCAAATAAAAATATACAAATAAAATTAAATTTTTAATGAATAATGACTAAAAATAAGGTGTTTTTTAAAAGTTCTCTAAGAAATATAATAAAACCATTTACGCAGGATTGTATCATCAGCTTTTAGGATTGTATCAAATGCCTAATATCTTTTAACTAAAACTTAATTGAATTAACTTTTTCTGAAAAATTTTTTTGTCTCTCTTGTAATAAGTACATTTTTTGGATACCTGAAAAAGGCACACCCCTAATTTTTTTACTAAAACATACACCCGGTCGTAATTCCAAAAATAAGACTTCAATAGAGCTGGGTAATATCTAAAAAAATTCGTCTTTTTAAGCTCTTTCTAATGGTATATAGCTTTTGGTTTTTTTATTTTCTTAAAATCTGAAATTCGCAAAAAATCCATTTTTAAAGTAATACACCCTGGGGTATCTCTAAATTTAGTCTTATACACCCATTTTTTTATTTTAAATTTCAATTCTGAGCCAAAAAATATTTATACATGACCCCTACACTTATATACTTATCTTTTTAGTTTTAAGCAAAAATTCTATAAATGTCACGAAAATTTGATACCTCCTTACACCCCCGTAAAAAAATTTTCCAAATTTTCATCAATATGATTTTTGGGTAAATCGAATACGGAGAATCTCAATTTTAGGTCTATTTTTGTTCAAACTTATTTTATTTTTGAGAAAATTAATTTTTAAATTAAAAGCAAAAATAAAATTTTTCCACAGACCACTTTTTAGCTAATGTCAAATTTTTCTTTAACTTAATACTTTTTTTGTTATTTATGATTTTAGGATGTTTTTCTAAAAGAATTTTTAGAATACGACCGTTTATTTTTCGAAGCTAATAAAGTTTATAAACATCAAAACCTTACAATTTAAGTTAATTACTCATCTAGATTTCGATTAAATTTATTGAAAAAATTTGTTTAAAAACGACAAGAAAGATGTAATAAAGCTTAGAAAGAAAGAAAGAAAGGATCAATAAATACTTTCTATTTTTTGAAGATTTATCGATCGCTATATTTTTTTCTAATAACCTATGTAAAAGTATACCCGGTTAAATTTTTAATCAGTTTTGGATTTAACTAGGTAATAAAAAGTATATGTTAATTAACTTCCATTTATAAGCCTGAATGTCAAATTTATTTTATTTTTTAGGTGTAAAAAATCAAGATAAAATCAAAATAAAAGTCCTTTCTTTTACGAAGCACTTCAAAGTAAATACTTCATTAAAAGAGAAAATTTTATGAATTATAAAAGCACTAAAAAGTAGAACTTTTTAAACTTACCAAAGTAGATTTAAAAATAAAAAAAGAAAGAGATTTTTTAAATTTTATTACAATGAAGATATTTTTTTTCCTCACGACCGAGCGCTTATTAGAAAACTACTTTTTACAGAGCGGGTCCCTACACTTGCTACAATGCTCCCTTTCGGAACCCTTATTTTACGTTGCAACCCTGATTATATCTAATCAGTCCGATTTGATGGCAAATGGTTTCGCTTATCTAGAGTTACCATGTGCTGTAAGTAACCCGTACCTTTTGTTTTTATGTCAATAAAGATTTATCTTTTTTTATAATTTTGCATATAACATCTTACAATGTTAGAAATTTTTTTACATACAGCACATGGTAACTCTAGATAAGCGAAACCATTTGCCATCAAATCGGACTGATTAGATATACGGGGGTGTAAGGAGGTATCAAATTTTCGTGACATTTATAGAATTTTTGCTTAAAACTAAAAAGATAAGTATATAAGTGTAGGGGTCATGTATAAATATTTTTTGGCTCAGAATTGAAATTTAAAATAAAAAAATGGGTGTATAAGACTAAATTTAGAGATACCCCAGGGTGTATTACTTTAAAAATGGATTTTTTGCGAATTTCAGATTTTAAGAAAATAAAAAAACCAAAAGCTATATACCATTAGAAAGAGCTTAAAAAGACGAATTTTTTGAGATATTACCCAGCTCTATTGAAGTCTTATTTTTGGAATTACGACCGGGTGTATGTTTTAGTAAAAAAATTAGGGGTGTGCCTTTTTCAGGTATCCCATTTTTTTGCCACCAAAATAAAAAATAATTGCGCGCCTTTACAAAAATTAAGTAACCAAAAATTGAATCCAATGAGCTGAAACTGAAAGAAACAAAACTATTTACTTTTTTAACTATTCTTAAAATCCAATTTTTTTCAAAAATGTCTAAAACTAAGGAAGAACCTGTTAATCAAAATTTTGAGATTGTAATCGAGAACTCTGTATTACAAACTTTAATTACTATTTCTAAAGACGATCCGAATCGAAAAAAAGGACAAAAAGCTACAACGTGATTGGGTTTATTCTTTTAATACCCAAA
The DNA here is from genome assembly GCA_002922825.1 of Brachionus calyciflorus. Taxonomy (NCBI): domain Eukaryota; kingdom Metazoa; phylum Rotifera; class Eurotatoria; order Ploima; family Brachionidae; genus Brachionus; species Brachionus calyciflorus. The sequence goes on from NTPY01000188.1 coordinate 104,233, forward strand.
TATGAAAAAGAAAAAATTAATTTGAAAGGAAATATTGCCAGAGTTTATCCTGGTAATAAAAGATCAGATGCCGCCTTTTTCAGGTAAAATTAAAAAAAAAATTAAATAAATAAATAAAATTATATCAAAAATTTAAGATCTACAGCTTCTTGTCGATTTGAGAAGTGTGCAGCTAAATATTTTTTTTGGATTAATGAAAAACCGAAATTTACAAAATCGAGCTTTGTAATTATACAAGTTGAAAGAGAAAATATCAACGACCATTAAGTGATTAAAAAAGAGCAATTTAGAGGCGAAAAAAGAATAGAAATGGCAAAAGAGGCATTGTTGCGTTGTAATGGATCATCAAAGGCTTATGTTGACACTATGGCGTCTGATTCACGAGTATATGAACCAAGATATGGTGTCAACTTGTTGGATAACCAACCTTCTTCATTCAGCTGATTCGTTTGAGGAAAGTGCGCAAGTTGCTAACAAGAACAAATGTCTAAGAGCCTAAATTCAAAGTTTAGAGGTAAAAAAGGAAAAAATGGGCGATTCATAGGAAATTTGCAATCCTCTGTTTCGCACTTTTGATCAATTGTCTCGATTTGAAGACATTTAACCAGATTTTAGATGCAATATTAGTTGTTTTCGAGTCGAGATATCAGACTAAGCTTTTTAAAGAGAAATACGAGTATCTTGACCAATTACAAGCTAATTACCGGCCTTTGCTCTCAAAAAAAGCTGAAGATTTATTAAAAATGTCTGGCATTGCTTTTCAATCCGGAAACCAAGGTTCAAATCCGGATGAAAGTGAAGATGAAGTCAATGATGAAGTTTCGAACTTTAGAAAAAAAAGCATTAAGAATTAATCTCCTTTTCATCAAAATTTCGAAGAACTAAAAAAAAAAATCAAATCAAATTGGCTCTGAGTTTGACAATCATGAATCAAACCCGATTTAAAATCCTAAATATATAGAATTTTTATCGGAACATTTTATCCCTTATGCATTTATATGGTATGGATTTGTTTTTCGTGGCTTAGAGACTGGTGCTGTAGATTCAATTTCAAGACTTACAAATGGATCAATTGAAAAATATTTTGCTACAAGAAAAAGTTTGATGTTTATATTCCATCAAGTTTACCTCATGTAAATAAGAATTTTCATGTTGCTCAAGTGCAAGCAATACGGCACATCAATAACAGTGATTTATCTGAAAAAGATGAATCATTTCTTCAAACGAAGAAGGTAAAAAAAAACTAAAAAGAATTAATAAATCAATTTTAAAATATTTTTAGATCCCAAAAGTTCGATTGATAATCAAAACGAAAAAGAAAAAAAAACATTGGATTTTACAATAAACCGCACAGTTTAGACTTTATTAAGTTAGCAAAACAAACAGCAAACGTAAAAATTGATAGATCTTATACAGAGACAGTTTTTACATTTGTAAAATTAGATCCGATTATAAATTTAGATGAATCAGATCTTTCAGACATTCAAAATCATAAAAGAAAGTCAGAATCTTCCGAAATCGAGACTAGCATCAAGAAAAAAAGAATTGAAATTGGACGCATTGACTATGAAGTACTTGAATTAGTAGTTAATGACATTGAAATAGGATAAAATCCGATTAAAAGATTAATTCAAAATAGTTTGATATGTGATATGAAAAATTGTTTTTTTTAATTTTTTTTTCAAGGTAAAAGAAGCTTTTTATAGATGCATTTGTGGTCAAAAAAAATATTTTATATTAAGCTCTGCAGTAGCTAGTGGGAAAAGCTTTAATGGCTTTTCAAACTCGACAATCAGAAAAGTAAACCAATTAATAAATTAATATTTTATTAAATTTTAATTTATTTCTTCATAAGCGTATGAGTAAATATGATTTCATCGCTGGTCCAGTTTTTAGAAATAACAATGGACTGTTTATTTCTGTGAAGGATCAGTCGTTAGTTTACATTGACCCAATGGGAGCTAATGAACTCGAGTTTTCTAATGTTTTGATTAATTGGAGGTATATAATTTTTTTTAACTAATACGAAAAATTTATCAAATTTTATTTTTTTTATTTAAGTAAATTTGCTGATAACAGAAAAGAGTTTAAAAATTATCAATGGAAGTCTAGACAAATAGAGAATTCAAAGCAATCGATTAATGATTTAAAGAATTGTGGAGTTTTCTCTTGTTATTTTTTTTACCTACTTCCTAAAAACGAAAAAAGACTCATCCTTGGTACTGGCAATATGGAATACTATAGAAAATTTATTCACAATTACTTGAAAGAAAAAAACCAGAATCACTAATCAATTTAATTATTTTTTATCTTTTGTTTTGTTTTATTTTTTTGATAAATTTAATTCCAAAAATTTCTTTTTTTTTGTTCGGTAAACATGTTTTTTTAAAAAACTAAAATTAGAAAATCGATAATAAAAAAAAACTTTTTATCTCCTCTTAATTTTGAATTCTCTTTTTTAAATCTTAATAATTACTGACATGGTCTCCACTCACTCTCGAATAAAACACAGTACCAGAATAAACTTAATTTTTCTTTAAGGTATGAGTCATATGACTTAGTTCGCTAAAAAATTCCAAGACAAATTAATTTAGAAAACTTCTTTAGCAAAAGTTATAATTTCTTTTTAGTCTCAATAAATTTTTATTCTTTATTCCGGATTTTTTTCTTTTTTCTTAAATTCCGGCTAATCGAATTTCCGGCATTATTGAAAGAGATGCGCGAAATAAAAAGAAAGCTGAAGATGTCAAAATAATAAATTAAGCCTTAAAATGTGTTGGTAGAGAAAGAACTAAAAGACTGACTGAAAAACTTAAAATTGAGATAAAAAATTAAATTTAATACTTATTTTTTTTTATTTTTCTTATTTTTTATACGTTTTTATCGAAATTGAATTGTAGATATCTTGGCTGCAGCTTTCTTTAATAATAAAAATAAAAAAATTTAAAGAGACTGTTGGAGAAAAAATTAGAGATCAAGCCAAGCAAATGCAATTACGAACTACCTTAGATTGAAAAACAAATAAAATAAGTTGTAACGCTGAGTTAGAATATGAGTTTGAGTTTCTATTTATGGGTTTATAAGTGAAAATTTTAACTAAGGCCAGGGTTTATAAGCCAAAAAAAAATAATATAAAAAATAATTAAATAAATTTTATTTAGGTCTTGATTAAAAGTGCGGGGTCTAAAATTAAAATTAAAAAATTATTAAAAATAATTAAAAAATATTAAAAAATATAAATTTTGGATAAAAATGCCGGGTCTAAAAATGAGTTCTTGGAAAAAAGTTAAGAGTTTTTTTTAAATTTAAAATTTTTCATAGCTATAAATCTACACTCTAAATGATTTCTTAACAAAAAAGCATTCTTCTTATTTTTGAAAAAAAATTTTAAAAGTTTTTTAAATTTGAGGAGTCATTTTTTACTATTTATAATAATAATATAATAATATAAAATAGCTATGATGTGGGTTAACCACATGAAGTGAGGTTTAAAGCTCACTGTAATATATATAAAAAAATTGTGACGTTGATCGCAATTTTTAACCAGTT
>NTPY01000188.1:113722-148638 GCA_002922825.1 Brachionus calyciflorus
CCGGGCTTAAGCCGAAAATAGTGGCTCCGAAACTTCGGCTTAAGCCGCTTCGAAACTTGGCTTCTGAACCGTTTAAGCCGGCTTAAGTCGCTCCGAAACTCTGGCTTAAGCCGGGTGTTAACTTAATTCAGAATTGTACTGTAAAAATAAATGCATACACATATTCAGCAAGACTCAATATGTTTTTTTAATCACTATTTTTATTCATTTTCTATTTTTACTTCATATTTCGAAAAAAAACAATTTTTAAACGGTCAAATCGCTGTTTCTTTTATTTGGAACTTTACGGTATAAGGAAAAAATGAAGAAAATAAGAATAAAATTTTATGCGAAAACTTTTTTTTTAATTTATTAATTTTAAATTGTTTAAAATTTTATTTTCATTATTTTTTCCATCAAACTATTCGAAAAGTTAATATTTTTTTTTGGGAATCCTCTTAGTTAATTAAGGTCCATTTAATTTTATTCTAATAGTTTGTTCGTACTTTTCAAAATAAGATATTAATATTAATTATATTGGTGTTAAATATCTGGTTAAAGATATTAAAAGTAGGTTAGCTAGAAGAAAATCATGATAAATTTAGAAAAAAGTTAAAATCAAAATTTCAAGGATTGAAGACAAAAATAACATCGAGCTAAGGAATAAAAAAAGCTAAATAATGAAGAACCAATCACTTAAAAATTTCTAAAAATAAAATTTTTGTGAATAATTTTAATAAAATTTTTAAAATTTAAATCAAATTTCTAAAATGATATCAATTTTGAAACTATTTAAATCCTCGAAAAATGTAAGTAGAATACACTCCTAAATTTATATTTAATTAAATATCTATTTGGATTTTTACCATTAAGAAAACTAACCTTTGTAGAAATATTATTAAAACATATTCAACCGAATCAACAGAGACAAATCATATAGCTGGTCACTCATTAGAAACGAATCCAGAATCGTCTCCAATTAAAAAACTCGACTCCAAAATCCTTAAAGTAATTCTGAATATTCAATTTTCATTTTAAACAGTTTATTTCAAGAAAAATTCAATTGTAGACACTTGGAAGAAAACCAATAGAACTTCCAAAATTAGAAGAAGAATTCGCAAAAGTAAATCTAAATTTTGTAATAATAAAACTTTAATTTATCTATATTTATCAATTATAGAAAATAGAAACAATAACATCTCTTGACTTTTCTCAAGATGCTTTAACTTGGATACACATAAAAAACAATGGAAAAATACTAGACTGGAATTTTGTTCATTTCGACAAAGAATTAATGTATCATGCCGATTTTAATATTGCTTTTGAATATGTAAGAATTTAAGTTAAGATTTCATTTGACACAATTTTTTCAATTTTTTAATAAAATAGCTAAATAAATTATATGAGGAAAAAATTCCAAAAGAAAGCAACGCTTATATATTTGAGGAAAAGCGTTATAAGGCAAGAGAGACCAAAATGTTTCAGTATATTTTAAAATTACAAAGAGGCGAAATAATGTTACAGTCATTATTAAAAAGCAAAATTCTTAATCAAGTCGATAAGAAAATATTTAAAATGAACAGTGGTAAAGTGGCAAAAAAATTTAATATATTAGTCGGCAATGAACGTGTCCGAGCATCCAATTTGATGCAATATATGATCAAGCCAAAAGCTGACTTTCATTTAGATTTTGATAAATTTATTCTTGGTGATTCGGATCGATTTTATGATTTTTTTAGCAGAGCAAATGATCAAAAAGAACCTTTAGCTATTAATTATTTACAAGCATCATGTTTTCTTAATTTAATAAGAGATTTTGATACAGAATTCACTGAATATTAATAAAAAACTTTTTCGAATAAAAAAATATTTTGGAATTTTTTTTTTCATTCAACCTTGAAAATCAGTAAATATTTTTCTTTCTTAAATTCCATTAGTTTTTTATTATTTAAAGGTTAAAATTGTTTTATTATTTTCACAAGTGTAGCTTTTTAAAAGAAACTTTTATTTTATGGATCAAAACAATTGAGTTTTTTTTTCTCTATCTCGAAAGAAATTTAAAACTTTTTGTTTATTGGTCAGATTTGATAAAGATTTTTGTATTGCAATAAAAAATATATCAAAATAAATTGGCCCTAAGGATTTGAAATGTTTTTGCAAAAACGAGAGAGAAAATTTATTATGCTTAAAGATGATTATTTACTGTAGCAAATAATAAATTAAATTTCAAATCACCCATAACTATTTTCTATTTAGCTATATATTAAGATTTCGCATTAAGATCATATTTTTTTCAAAATCTTTAAAAAATATTTTTTCTTTTAAAATTTTGCAAAAAATATCGGTTGTTACCATAATAAAGAAATTTTAAAATTCTTATTCGTCTATTAGATCAATTTAGCATCATTCTATCAAAAATACCGAATTAACGAGGTTAGACCTGAAGTCATTATATGAGGTGTTTATACGGGTGGTCAGAAATAGAAATTGACACAGACATAATTCAAAAAAAAACTAAGTTAAAATTTGTGGTTATAATTTATGCAGTTTTGTTCTATCGTTCCAGTTTTATTTGGTGGTCAAAATTTTCCGTTCGTTTAAAATTCTCAGTTAAAAGAGGGTATCAAAAGACTTTCTTTTTAATTATATTATCTAGTTAATTTCAAGTCCAAAATAATAAATTTGATATAAATTTATTTTAAAAATAAAAAAATTCGAAGTTCCAAAATTTTTGTTTTTTCAAACTTTTTCATATATATTCTCACCAGTGATATTACAGAAAAATGTGGCTAAGAAATCTCAAAAAGACCTTTGTATGTTGACACTTAACATTTCTTTGTCTCTTACATGCCTTCAAAACTGCTTCAAAATTGAGTATGAAAATATTTTTTGCAGGTTCTTTATGTGTCAGTAAATATCCCTGTACACCATAAGCAAATACCGAGTGGATTTTTCGAAGCTTAATTAGCTTTCTTTTATTAAAATAAATTAAAATCAGAAAAAAATTAGTATTAAAATATTTGATATTAAAAAATTTTTTTTTTCCGAATTAAAATTTATCAGTTATATGAAATTTATGACCAAGTTTGTTTAGCACTAATTTTTTATTTAAATAATTTAAATATTTAAAGCCATTTAAATTAGTTCTCTTTTGCTTTAGCATTTAGAAAAAGAATTAATTTGAGCGAATAATGCGAAAAGAATCAACCAAAATCTTGTAGAAAGGTTTTAAATATCATTTGAGTTTAAAAAATGCCCAGGAGTATAAGTTCTAATTAGCATTGAATTCAGATTTATACTTTATTTTTTTTCTAAATTTTATAATGGCTATTAGCTTTACATATTTTATCTTTTTTAAAATTTTAATTTTTTAAAGTGCCTGTAAGCTTAAAATTTTTCAATTTTTTTTTACGCGACATTTCTAGTCATATTATACTAGAGCAAGATTAGCAATAAATAATTCGCCAATGTTTAAAATATGTTTAACCAAAGACGCTAATATTTTTAAAATATTAGTAATTACAATTTATCATTCACCCGTAAAGCTTATTTTCAAATTTACACACAATACAACTCTCTATCCTATCATTACTGATAAATGATACTTCTTATCTATCTCTATACTTTTCTATTTTATCTTAACTTAAAATCTTGATTCTCGATAAAAAAAAATTTATAAAAAAAAAATTTTTTACGCTCAATACTATTGAAAATAAACAATTTCGTCATGGTATTTGAAGCGTCTGCTAGAATAACAACTCTTAATGTACATAAAATTTAACCCAATTTTCGCTATATTTTTTTTTAAATTGTATTTTTTTTTTGCAAAAAGTCGTTAATATTTATTTTAAAGATAAGGCAAAAATTAAAAATTGGGACACCGAAAAATTTCATTTTTTCATTATTTTTTTTTCAAAGCATGCTTTAAATTTCAACTTAAAAATACAAAACGAACAAGATAAAAAAAAAAGAAAATTACAAAAAAATTACCGAGAGCTAAGCAATTTTTATTTTGATTCTAATTAATTATCAACTTGTATCGTATTTCCTTGTATAGCGTTCTTTTTAATTCCTAAAAAAAATTCTAATAAATTATTTAAAAAACTTTTTTTTTTCTTATATTATTTTTAAAAAAATTAAATTTTTATAGATTTGAAATGTACTAAGATTTATGAAATGCGGCTTAGAAAGTACATAATTTGTTTTTTAATTTTAATTGTAAAAGAAATACACTGTGGTATTTTAACACCACCGTACTTTAACTTAGTATCTAATAAACGAGTAACTGCATCGGCTACTTGTGGTGAAGGAGTTCGTGAGCCAGAATTATATTGTAAATTAACAGGTTCATCGGCTACTGATCGTGAAACTTCGAACTATGCAAATTTAATCCAAGGACAGTATTGTGATCACTGTGATCCTAATGATCCATTCAAAGCTCACCCGGCTAGTTTCGCAATTGATGGAACTGACCGCTGGTGGCAAAGTCCTCCTCTCTCGCGATCTCTCGATTTTAATCAAGTTAATCTAACAATTGATTTTGGTCAAGAATTTCACGTAGCTTACATCTATATTAAAATGGCTAATTCGCCAAGACCAGGTGTTTGGGCTTTGGAAAAATCTTTGGATAATGGTGAAACTTATCAACCATGGCAATATTTCGCCGATACACCATCAGACTGCTTTAACTTTTTTAATAAAACAGCTAACGAAAGAGTGAAATCGGACGATGATGTAATTTGTACAACGGACTTTTCAAAAGTTTTACCAGTTGAAGGTGGTGAAATTTTAGTTTCCTTGGTTAATAATCGTTTAAATTCGAAAAATTTTACTCATTCGGATGTCTTACAAAAATGGACTAGAGCAACAAATGTGAGACTACGTTTAATGAGAACCAAAAATTTACTTGGTCATTTGATGGCTGTTGCCAAACAAGACCCTACAGTTACAAGAAGAGTAATTTTTTAATTAATTTTTTTTTTCGTGTAACAATTCTAATTTTTTCAAAAAGTACTTTTACAGTATTCGTGATATCTCGATCGGTGGTCGATGTGTCTGTAACGGCCACGCTCAACACTGTGAAGCTTCTAATCCACTTTCACCAGATAAGTTAATCTGTCGTTGTTCGCACAATACATGCGGCGATCAATGTGAAACATGCTGCGATGGATTTGTTCAGAAAAAATGGAAACAAAATAGAGAAGGCCAAGAATTCGAATGTGAACGTAAGTTTTTTTCTAAATTTATCTTGGCAACTATTAATTTAGGTTAGAGTTAAATACATTCTTATAATGAAAAATAAAAATTTTAGTATTTTATGGCTAATTTGGTCTTTTGATTTGGAATTTTTTACTCAGCAATTGTCTAAAAAAAATTTTATTTAATTTATTTAGCTTGTCAATGTTATGGTCATTCTGAAAAATGCGTTTATGATGAAGAAGTTGACGAGAAAAAGTTAAGTATTGATATTCATGGTAATTACGAAGGTGGTGGTGTTTGCCAAGAATGTCAACATAATACTCAAGGTATTAATTGTCAGGAATGTAAGCCAGGTTATTATCGACCATTTGGTGTACCAATCGATTCACCAGACGCTTGTCGTAAATGTGATTGTGACAGTCCATATTCAACAGGAAATTGTGGTCAATTACACGGTGAATGCGAATGTAAACCACAATACACTGGACCTAGTTGTACACAATGTGCTAATGGTTACACTGATTGGCCAGAGTGTAAAAAATGTGATTGTGATATTGATGGTCGCGCCGATTCATCATGTAAACTACCATGTAATTGTAAATTTGGATATTTGGGACCATTCTGTGATAAATGTGTTGATAGATACTATGGATTTCCGAACTGCACACGTATTTTTTTAATTTAGATTTTTTTAAAATAATAAATATAAACAATTTATTAAATAAAGCTTGTGACTGCTCAAGAGAAGGAACATTAGATTGGACATGTAATAAAGAAACAGGTCAATGTGTATGTCGACAAGGATATAGAGGTTTGAGATGTGATGAATGTGACGTTGGATATTTCGGAGATCCAATTTGTGTTCTTTGCGACTGCGATGTTGGTACTGTATCTGAAGTTTGTCATAAAGAGAATGGAACTTGTATTTGTGCGTCGAATTTTGCCGGTGATAGATGTAATGAATGTGCTCCAGGGTTTTATAACTTTCCACTATGCTTAGGTAAGAAAAGTTTTGATTTCTGAAAAAATAAAAAAAAAATTAAATAATTTGTTTCGAATTTTTTTAAAGCATGTGATTGTGATCCAGAGGGTTCTAAAGGAAATACATGTACCTATTTTGGAAACCAACCACAATGCGTATGTAAAGAAGGAAGAAGTGGTCCCAAATGTGATCAATGCGCTCCAGGTTATTACAAATATCCAGATTGTATTGAGTGTCAGTGTGATGACGCTGGTTCAATTGGCCAATCTTGTGATCCAATTACTGGTAAATGTAATTGTAAATCAAACTTCGACAATGATAAGTGTTCTGAATGTGCACCAGATTTTTTCAATTATCCATTCTGTGAAAGTAAATATTAAAAAGAATTCTCTCAAAATATGCCGATGATAACTAAATGCCAAAAGTTACACTAAAACAATACTTTTTTTACAAGTTTCCAAGTCTTTTGGAGATTATATTTTGAGTAACTTTCTCATTTAGTTCTTAATCATGAATTAGTAAGAATTTGAAAGTATTTTAATATCATAAAATTAATATCTCAAAATTTATAATAAGAGCCAATGTCCAAGTGAATTTTTTGCTCAGAATTAACGAATTATTTTGAAAGGATTGAAAAATGAAGCGAATATTTTTTTTTGAAAAACTTTTTCAGGAATTGTCATTTCTGCGACAAAAATATTTTAAATTTTTATCAGTATTCGTAGAGAAAATTCTTATCGAAAAAATTAAATAATTTAAAAATTTCAAATAATTTTGAAATTGTGATATATCACGTGGAAAAAATAAATCGATTATCTTTATTTATATTTTATTTCTTGTGCTAAATAATGTTAAATTTAAAAAAAATTGTACAATAATAAGCAAAATTAGGTCGTAAATCGGCCCAAAAAATTAATAATCAATCGAAATAATTGAAAAATTTTTATTGATCAATTTTTATAAAAGTTAAAACTTTTTTTATTTATGATAGTGATATGACGACTGTTGGTATTTAAAAAAAATTGGCTAGAATACAATCGAAAATAAAAATTATTATAAACTTATTTTTTATAGAATGTAGTTGTCATCCAAAAGGTACGGCAGACCATTTCCCAGGTTGTAACAAAGATTTAAAAATGGAACAAGGAATTCGTTGTCCATGTAAAGAAACTGTTACTGGACGTCAATGCGATAAATGTAAAGATAGATTTTATGGCTTGGGTACCGATTTTGAAAAAGGATGCTCGGCTTGTGAATGTAATAGAAATGGTACTTTAAATGAATTGGATATTTGTGAACAAAATTCAGGACAATGTCAATGTAAATTATTTGTTGATTCGACTGCTTGTAATGAATGTAAACCAGGATTTTATAGCTTGGAACGAAATGACATATTCGGTTGTAAGAGTTGTAAATGTCAACCTGGATCATCAGTCGATAATAATTGCGATCGTATAACTGGTCAATGTGCTTGTTTACCCAATATTGTTGGAATTAATTGTGATGAGCCAGCTGCTGGCTATTATATTCCAGATTTACATCAATTAAAATTTGAAATTGAAGACGGTGTTTCAAAAGACAAACAAGTTCGCTATGGTTTTGATGAAAGCATTTTTCCAAAATTTTCATGGAAAGGCTATGTACATTTAAATAAAGTTAGTGGTGAAGTTTCACAGAATGTTACAATTTCAAAAGCTGGTACTTATAGAATGATCGTTAGATATTTAAATAAGAACTCAAGTATTGCTGAATTGTCTATTAGAGTCAAAGAAAATGATTCGGAAGGCGATGGTGAAGTACAAAAAGCTTCTTTGGTATGTTTTTAAAATTTCAAAATTATTCTTATTTACTTAATGTAAAAGGTTAATTATTTCTAAAAGTATATAAAAAGATCTCTTAAAAATCTTCGGAAAGTTTAGCTTTTAATTTTTCAATGATTTTTCTCGTAAGATGAAAATATCAAAATTTTTTGTTTCTGTTTTCATTTAAAGACTCGACAGTGTTTTTTAATGTTTTTCAAAATATATATTTTATATTATATAAATAGTTACTTAATTGTTCTCAAAAAAAATTTTATCTTACACTATAATTTCATTATGATTTTTTTAATTTTAGTATTTGCTTCCAAATTCAGAGCCATCATTTGAGACTGTGACAGTCGATCAAATAAATGCTTTAATTCTCGAATTAGTTCCAGCCGAATATACATTCAGCTTCCAAAATTTACAAGAAAATTTGTTTATTGTAAGTTTTACATATTTTTAAGTCAAGTTGTACAATTAATTTACTGATTTAAATTTCTCTTAAAAAAGGACTATTTTGTTTTGTTACCATCTGATTATTATGAATCGACAGTATTGACAAAAGAGGTAGTTGAATCATGCCGTGATTACCGCGATCCAGAACCATGCATTCAATACAAATATCCATCTTTAGAAAAATTTTCATCGATTGCTGTTTCAAATTTAGACTCTAACGACGCTAACCAAGTCGATTTAAGAACAATCAAAGAGTTTAACTTAACAGAATCATTGTTTACAGTCAAACTTAATCCTCAAAACCCAATTACTCAAGCATTAAATTTTCCTAATTCGGATAATTACGTCTTATTAGTCGATTTTATGAATCTAAACGATGATGGACAAGATGTTCAAATCGAAATTAGTCATTCGGACAATCGTAGACAAGGTGGTACAGTTTATTTGTACAAATGTAATTTGACCACTTTATGTCGTGAAGTTGTTTTGTCTAAAGACTATAATGAACCATTACAAATTGACGGCAGAGAGTCAGCCACTGTCACATTGCGATCATTAAATAAAGAAATTTTAATTCATCAAATAACTCTTGTGCCAAAGAATAAATTTGATATAAATTACATTAAAATGTCGCCATATTGTATTGTCAAAAATTCTAAATGTTTACCATTGGAATACTCGCCATTTTCCAATTCTAAAATAGAACTTGATTCAGATGAAAATTCAATTAGATCAAGTATTCATCGTGCTAGTATTGAAGAGTATATACCAATCAACAATGTTGTTCATTTGCATAGTTTTTATGTAAGTTAAAAAATACTCAAAGATTTAAAAATATCGTTTAAGCTTATATCATTAATTTAAAATTGATCAATATTGCTTTAAAAAACCAATTAATAAAGCTAAGGTTGGAAAATTTCTTAAATCTTAAGCAGAAATTTTCTTCTTATTTCTAGGAAATGTAATTTGAAATTTGCCGTAATTCAAAAAAAAATCTAGCAAATGACAATAACTAATTAATTATATAAAGAATTATCAACAAATTAAAGGAAAATAGATCGAGTAGTCCGAAACTGTATTGTTATTCAGAAAAGAAACTTTATTGCTTTAACTTATTGAGAGAAAAATATTGAACAATTTCCTAAAAAAATATACTGCACTTCTAGCGAACTTTCTACTTTGGCGAAGCGTAGCGTATCCGTACCGAAGCGTAGCAATCGCGAACCTTGCCGTACCGTACCTACCGTACTCACCATACCGTACCTTTCGTACTGGCTTACTGTACGATTAAAAAAATTTCTAATTGAAATATCTGTTTAAGCAAATCATTAAAAAATTTAGGATTTGAAATTTTTACAAATTTTTAGGGTGGCTACTTGAAATTTTATAACTCAATTATAAAAAATTTTTTTTTTTTTCAATTTTGTGAATTAAATTTATCAAAAATTATTTTTAATCAAATAATAGCTACGGTTGGCTACGGTACGGTTCGCTAAGGCTACCCTAAAGTAGAAAGTTCGCTAGAAGTGCAGTATTTAATTTTTTTTTGCAATTTTTGTTAGAGGCATTCAACTGTTCTTAATGTAAATTATTTTAAAATTCTCTTTATTATAAGCAAAGTGATTGATTTTAAATTAAAAAAAATCGGGTTTTAAGTTGCTTAATTCAGAACCAAATTATTTTTTCCTAATTTTTAGCCTGAAGTGACAGTTCCAGTTCAAACGACTCGTCGTGATCAAGGTGAACAAATGTTAATAGTTCATTATTATCAACCAAATCATCCATCAGTAAGCATTACAGTTTTCTTAGACAAAAGTACAAATGGTACTTTACAAGCCAATTATTGTCCATCTACAAGTGGTTGCCGCTCAATTGTAAAATTCAATCCATCCAGTGAAACATTTTCCAATTCAGATTTGTCTAGTATTACTTTTCAATTGAACGAAAATAACAAAGACATATTCATTGATTACGTTCTACTCGCTTCGGCTAACAATGTTAATCCAGATGTTTTCAAATACTCTCCAATTGATTTAACGCCTGATTTTATAACCAAATGTGCATCACAACATTTTAATATTGACTACTATTCAAACTTATTCTGTGATCAATCTGTTTTAGCATTATCAGCCAAATACAACGACGGTGCTCAACCATGTAATTGTAATCAAGAAGGTAGCAAAAACATAGAAATCTGTAATTATTTTGGTGGACAATGTGATTGTAAAGACAATGTAATTGGACGTCAATGTAACCGATGTAAAACTGGTTATTTCGGATTTCCAGATTGTAAAAAATGCGATTGTCCAACAGGTAACTGTGATGACATTACTGGCGAATGCTTTGATCCACCATGCTCTACTAAAAGCACTTGTAACGATGGCTGTTTTGGCTTTCATTCAATGTTTGGTTGTGACGAATGCAACTGTAATTTAGAAGGTACTTTAGATCGTAATACAACATGTGATAAAGTCACGGGTCAATGTTTGTGTAAGCAAAATATGGATGGACGAAAATGTGACAAATGCAAAGCTGGTTTCTATAACTATCCAGTATGTAATAGCTGTGATTGTCAAGAAGAAGGCTCTCTAGAGCAAATTTGTAATCCACAAACTGGCGAATGTCTATGTAAAGAGAACATTTTCGGAGATAGATGCGAAAATTGTAAGCCAGGTACATTTAATATAGAATCTAGAAACTCGAAAGGATGTACGAATTGCTTTTGTTTTGGTCAAACAACTTATTGTAGAATGTCGGATTTATACTACATTAGTCACGAGGATCTAAATGAATGGAGTTTAAGTGGTTTGAGACAAAATTCGAACTTGTCTTTAGTCGATGGATTAAAAGTCGATTTTTCTAATCATGAATCAAGTGAGCCAGTTTACTGGAATGTACCCAAAAGTTATTTAGGAAATAGAGTTACTTCATATGGTGCTAATATAAAATACACTGTTAGAGTTTCTTCAGGTGATTTAGGATTATCTGTTAAGCCTGATCTAATTCTAAGTGGACAAAACATGAGTTTATATTACTCGTCTAAAAATCAACCACAAAATTCAGTAGATTTTGAAAATACTGTAAGCTTATTGGAAGGAAATTTTAATCATTTAATAACTGGTGCATCGACGACTCGAGATCAATTAATGATTGTTTTAAGCTCTTTAAGTGAGATTAAACTTAGAGCTAGTTATGGAAGTAAACCGGAAGAAAGTGAATTGTTATCATTTACTTTTGATTTTGCTGTTGAATTTCAAGATAATGTTACTGGCGAACCAGCTCTTAGTGCCGAACAATGTTATTGTCCACAACATTTTGCTGGCTACTCATGTGAGTCATGTGAGCCAGGCTTTTATAAAGTTAAAGGTAATTAAAATTTTTATTAATAAAAAGAAAAACTGATAAAATTGTACAGTTTTATAGTTTAACTTTCAAATACAGCAATCACTCGGTTATATCACCCTATCGTTTTCAGTAAAAAAAAAATATGAATGCCTAACTTTAATTTTTTTCGTAAGAGTAGCTAATCACAACAAGAGTAGGTCGGAAGTTTTTCCAAACTGATTTAAAACCAATTCTTAAAAATAAGTGAATAATCAGCTGTTTATAAAAAGCTGTTCTTAAAAAATTTTTCATCTCGTTAATTGAGAAATTTTTTTTTCGATAATAAAATTTTTTTGTTTTAAGGAAATGGTCCTGGTTTATTTAATTGTGTACCATGTCAATGCAACGGACATGCTGATACATGTGACCAAGAAACTGGTGAATGTATAGACTGTCGAGACAATACACTAGGTAAAAATTGTGAATTATGTAAAACTGGATTCTATCAAATCAGCTATGGTTATGGTTATACTGAATGTAGATTATGTCCTTGTCCAGGTCCAAGTGAATCTAATGTTTTCTCCGCAAGTTGTATGTACGATCAAAATTCAAACAAAGTCTACCACTGTAATTGTCAAGAAGGCTATGCTGGACAATTTTGTGAACATTGCGCCCCTGGATATTACGGTGATCCAACTGCACCAGGCGGTAAATGTCTCCCATGTGCGTGTAATGGTAATATAGATTTAACCGATTATGGTTCATGTGATCAAAGAACAGGCGCTTGTCTAAAATGTTTGAATAATACGACTGGTATTAATTGTGAAAAATGTCTTGATTGGCATTACGGTGATCCGATTGATGAGAAAAATTGTCAACAATGCCAATGTAATCAATTAGGAACTGAAATATGTGATCCAATAAATGGTGAGTGTACTTGTAAAAAAAATGTTGTTGGTTTCAATTGTGGCAGTTGTAAAGAGAACATGTGGGGTTTTGATCAAGGCGAAGGTTGTCATGAATGCAACTGTGATCCAATCGGTTCAATTTCGCAACAATGTGATTCATTAACAGGCAAATGTAAATGTAAACCGGGTGTCGATGGCGATACTTGTAATAAATGTGCTAGTGGACATTGGAATTTTACTGAATCAGGGTGTCAAGACTGTAAATGTAAAAAATCTCTCGGAGTTAAAATTACCAATGATGGTTATGAATGTGATGCCAAGACTGGTCATTGTACTTGTATTGAGGGAGTTATGGGTCCAGGTTGTGATCAATGCTCTCCGAGATGGGTCTTAGTCAAACATGTCGGATGTAAAAAATGTGATACTTGTGTACACACTTTGCTAGATGATGTGGCTGAATTAGAAATGAAAGCTCATGGTATTCAAAGTGGCAACAAAAATTCAAGTCTCACTTTTAGAGCATATCAAAAAATAGTCAAATTAGAAAATGATTTTGAAAATATTAAAAATTCAATAAGTCCTTCGGATTATGAAACAACGCCTCTTTTGAATTTACAACGTCAAATACTCAGTGTTCAAAATGATATACTAAGTCTAAAACTTATGACCGATGTTGACGTCAATGAAAAAGTTAAACATTTAACAAAAATTTTAAGTGATTCGGAATTATTAAATAAAGACTTGGGCGAACTAAGAGTTCGTATTGATTTATTAGACAAATTATTAGATGAAATTCAAAATGAAGAAATCGATGAAGATAGATTTATTAGTGAAGAAAAAATGGCATTGTATGAAAGCATGCGTGATCGAGTTGTCAAGCGTGATTTCATGCCAATTCTAGATAAATATAGAAGTCTACTGAATGAATTCATTGAAGTAAATGTAACTGTTAATCAATTGAATGAAAATTATGAAATGCATTTGAAATCGATTGATACTATCAAAAATAAGACATTGTACATTCAAAAAAGTCTCATGGAAATGAAATTGTTAGTCGATAAGGCTAAGAGTTTGGAAAAATTTAAAGATCGTGATGTTGAATTCAAAGTTTATTTGGACAATTTAGAACTAATTCAAAATGAGACTAATATGTTGAAAGAACAGTCTAAAAATTCAATTCAATTGGTTACTGATATGATTACAAAGGGAAATGACAAATTAACTGTAATTATTTTTGATTCATTTTTTCAATCTTTGAAAAAACTTTGATGAATAATGTTGGTTTAAAAATTAATCTCTTAATAGTTTGTTACCGTTAACCCTTGGGAAAAATTTAATCATTGTTAAACTAGTCAAAAAGCTTGATACAGTCAAAAAAATTTTTGTTCGAAAATTTCAATTTAATAACAAGGGTAAAATAAAAGGTATCGAAAGTGAAAAGTTTTATAGTCTTTTAAAAAAATTTACAAATTAACATTAGGAATTATGAATTTTCAAACCAGATCGAAAAATAAGACGTTTGAATTTTTAAAGAAATTTCGGAAGAGGTTCTGGTACGTAATTTTACGCAAATTTACCTAAAATCAAAAAGGGACAGAAAATTGCAAAATTTACCAAATTTTTTCAATTTTTATAATTCTATTTAAGAAAATCGATAGTAAAAAAAATTATTTTTTTTTTGTTTCTCAATTTAGATTATTTTACATTTTTTTAAAATTGTTTACTTAATTTTACAATTTTTTACCAAAATTTACTCAATTTTACGTAAATTTGCGTAAAAAAGGTAATTTTTTTTACTTTCTATTTTCTTAAATGTAATTATTAAAATTTGAAATTTTTTTGTAAATTTTTTGGCCCTTTTACGTAAAATTACGTAAAATGTTAAAAATCAAATATATTTGGTATCCTTTCTTGGTAAAGTTGCCGATATCACAATTTGAACTCTCATTTTTTAATTAAAAATTATACCATAATTTTGGATAAACCACGGCAATTTCAAAAAAAAATCTGAAACCTTTCATTGACAAGACAAATATTTAAACCTTTTTTTGTTGCAAATTTGATTTGAGCGATTCAAGAAAAAACATTCTCTTTTTAGTCTTGAAAATTTAACTTTTAAAATTTTTATTGGTTTTATTGATTTGACGTAAAGTTGCAAAGCTACGTCGAAATAAATTAGTCCTCATATTCTTCAATTTGAATAAATTTTTTAATTTTTTTTATAATATTTTTAAAGCAATCCGAGAATTATTTGAATGACTTGATTAGTAAAATCGAAGACTTGAATGATATTTATGCCGACCATGAATCAAAATATGAATCCTTGCGTCAAAAATGTTTACTAGCTGAACAAAAAGCTCAAACAATGACTCAAACTGGCTTAAATTGGAAATCGAAATTTCACAAGTCACAAGAAGGATTAACTGCTTTTGAAATGGCTCAAGTTTATGAGAAAATAGCTGACGATTTATTCAAAGCTAATGATCGTAGCAGTCAAATCTTAAAGAATTTTACCAATGCTGATCAACAATTGAGTGATTTAGAAAAACGAGTTGATCAATTGAAAAATTCGGCTTCTGAATTATCTCAAACATCCAACACCGAAATCGAAAAAAAACATGCAAGTGAACTCAAATACACTCAGTTGAATTCACGTTACACAGAACTCGACCAAAAGTCAAAAGAACTATCGAAAAATTTGGAAAAAATTGATCAATGGATTAATAAAACTCTCTCAAGTGATCAAACTTTAAACAATTTACAGTCCGAATTAGATGCTCAACAATTAGATCTAGCTCAAAATGAGGAAAAATCACTCGATTTAATACGACGAGTACAATCATTAGACACTTTAAGAGGCTCTTTATCGGGTCAAAATGACGACGAACAACCAAGTGGTGAACAATTACTCAAATCAATTGAAACATCTATTGAAAATTTGAAATTAACCTCGCCACGTTTGAACAAAACAGTCCAGGATTTATTCGAACAAAACGATTTCAACAATGAATTGGAAAAAATAAGCAAAGAAATTTATGATTTAAAAATTTTAATTGATAGTACGCGTCAAGTTGTTAATGATATTAAAGTCGCTGTTAATTTTAACGAAACAACAGTTTTAAATTTAAGACCGCCAATGGACATTTATCCATCATTGACAACTACATTGTCACTTTATTTAAAAACAAACGAAGCTAATTCACCAGTTTTATTAGTTTTTAACGAAAGTAACCCCAATGAATATATCTCAGTTTATATTCAACAAGGCAAACCATTCGTACAATATAAACTTTCATCGGAAGACAATGAACCAGTAGTTTTATCAACTGAGATTAGCATCAACAATAACGAATGGCATAAAATTGAATTTGAAAGAACAGCTAGATTTTCCAAGTTGAAAATTTACTCTGACAATGATTATCAAGAATCGAGTAAAAAATCCGATGAATTTTCAAGTGTTTTTAATATTGATCCAAATGGTGCTCGTATTGTTTTAGGTCAATTTCCAATTTCACAAATACCTAATGATTTAAGAACTGTAGTCAATCAAAATAATCAATTTAAAGGAGCTCTAGATGCGGTTAAACTAAACGGACAAGTCTTGGGCTTATGGAATTATGCATCAGCTAAAAATATCCGAGGTGAATTGAATCGCAAATTTGTCGCCATGAACGATAAAGAAGAAGAAATTGAAAAATCTCAAATTGAAAAGGGTGTTTATTTCTTGGATGAGTCATTCATGTGCAAAAATAACACATCTAAGCTTAAATTCTCTGGAAGAAATCGTCCACAATTAGACGTTACTTTACGCTTCAAAACAAGCTCACCTAATGGTCTCTTATGGCTCTGGTATAAAGATGATAGAGATTATTATGCAATTAGTCTAGAAAATGGACATATAAATGTAGTCTTTGCCAATGGTGCTGAAAATAAATTACAATTGTTCGAAAGATCTCCAGCTCAATCAAGCTATAGACTCAACGATGATAAATATCACACAATTAAAGTTTCACTGTCGAGAAATTTACAAAAATCAACGCCTGAATTAAAATTTAGTGTTGTTGAAAGACTCGACCAGGAGAGAGAAACTCTAATCGATGAAGTCGTTCACAATACTAATAACAAATATTACACTTTATCTAATGGTAAACAGTGTATTGGTGGTATGGCTACGACAGATAGAGAAAAAATATTCAAAGATAATCTATTTAACTCGTTTACTGGTTGTTATGTAAGTGTTAGTGTTTCACTTGGAACTAGTTTTGAAGAATTGAGTCTAAATGATAAATTACATAAACCTGGTTTTAAGTCACATAATGTCGAACCCGATTGTCCTAGTGTATCCGATCAATGCGAAATTAAAAAGAGTCAATCGCCTGTGTATCTCAAATTTGATTTAAATAAGGAAATAAATACTCTTAACGAAAATTTGGCTGTAAGTTTTAGCTCGTTGGGTCAAAATGGAGTACTTTTCTATCGTGTTCAAGATAGTAATAAACTCTTACTTAGACTTAAAGATGGTCATTTGGTTTTGACTGTTTATGAAACAGATAATTCATTTTCTCTAAGATCAACTACTAAAAATTTAAATGATAATAAATTACATCATGTTTTAGTCTCATTAAATGAGAATACAATTCAATTATTTGTTGATAATCGTTTAGAATCAGCCAATCCGATTAAAACACTTGAAAAATCATCAACAAATGAAGTTTTCTTTTCGGGTGTTCCGGTTTATAGAAGAATTCCGGGAGAAGAATTTTCTAATTTCGAAGGATGTTTAATTAAACTAATTTACAATGAAAAGCAATTAGATTTTTCGAAATCTAGCGAAAAATCCCAAGACATAAAATTCTCAAAATGTTTTAAACCAATCATACGATCCGTATTAGACATACCTACATATAAGGATGCACAAAACTCTGTTATTTTGACAAGATATTCTCAAAAAATACAAAAAGCTGATTACTTACTAAATCAAGAGTGTTCGTTAAGTCGTAATTATGATTCTGGTTCATTGAGACCAGTTGGCTTGAGATTTGGTTTAAGTAAGGAGAGTCGTTTGGAAATAAGTGATAGTAATTTACCAATTAAAATAAGCAGTTTTATAAGCTTTAAATTTAGAACATTACAACCCAATGGTTTAATGTTTTATGCCAGTGATGCTCAAATGGACGATTTTATATCTGTTTGGTTAAAAGATGGCTATGTTAATTACGCTTTTGATAGTGGCTCAGGCTTTTTGCATTTAAAATCTAAGAAAATTTATAGTGATGGTCGATATCATACAGTCACAGTCAAACGTGGTGGTCAAATGGGATCATTAGTTTTATCCGATAGAACAAATACAACAATTTTAGAAAGCATTGAAAATAAGTCTTTAGATGAATCAGGATATTTAAGTGTAGTTGAACCATATTATTTTGGTAATTTACCAAATGAAGACAAAAAAAGTCTACCAGCTTCACAATTAGATTTAATAACTACTGAACCATTTATTGGTTGTATGTCTGATTTCAATATTGGACATAAATTATTGAGACAAAAATTAGAAAAAATTGACCTCATTAATTGTTCAAATAGTCATGAGAGTGGTGTTTTTTTCACAGGTCTAAATGGTTATGCTAGTTTAGAAAATGAAATAAGTCTTAAAGAAGCTTTTGAAATGAGCTTTGATATTAAATCAAGAACTAAAAATGGTGTTTTATTATACATGGGTGAGAATGAGGGTGTAAGAAATTATTTCTTATTAGAGCTTGTCAATGGCGAACTAGTATTAAAGTTAGTTGTAGATGGTCAAGAAAACATTGTTAGATATTTGCCTAATTATTCACGTAATGAATTGTGTAATGCCAGTTGGATAAAATTAAGATTGAAAAAAAATGAAAAAGGTGTGATTAGTTTAGATGTTAAAGGTGTTGAGTCATCGAATAGTTTTAGTCAAGATTTGAGTTATTTGGAAAAGAGAATTATCGGTTCAAGTAAATTGTATGTTGGCGCTCTACCAGTTCAAAGTTTATATGAAGAGATAACACAGACAAATGAGCCTTATGTTGGTTGTATTAGAGATTTTAGTTTAAGTCAATTAAAAGGTGGCCTAGCTGGACCAGCAAAAAAAGTTTTACTTGACATGAACCTTCAGTCTGGTGTTCTCAAATATTGTCCGTTAAAATAAATCTATTTTTATTTTAATTTAGAAATAAGCAAAATTTAAAATTAATTAAATAAATTTAAAATTTCATTTAGATCTATTCAATAAAACTTTATTATAACTATTATTAAGTTTTTCTTTTTTTAAATTAATGTTAAACTCTTAAATGATATTGATACTTTT
This sequence comes from Brachionus calyciflorus, assembly GCA_002922825.1. Classification (NCBI taxonomy): domain Eukaryota; kingdom Metazoa; phylum Rotifera; class Eurotatoria; order Ploima; family Brachionidae; genus Brachionus; species Brachionus calyciflorus. The sequence goes on from NTPY01000188.1 coordinate 132,707, forward strand.
TGTTGAGTAAACTTCAATTGAAAAAAACAACGTTCAAATAACGTTGTAAAATACATTAAAAATAGGAATCATCGGTTCAAGTAAATTGTATGTTTCGATTCTTACCGTAAACTCCGGTTTTATACTTCGCGTTTAAAAAACGAAAATTCAGTCTAAAGGCAGTCATTAAACATGTGTTTCGAATTGTTTTCAAAAATAGTTTACGGACTAAAACTGAACTTTCTTATCTTATGTCTCATTCTTAAAATGGAGAAAAAAATTTTTTCACATAAAAATACAAAATTAAATTTTTATCAGAAAATTGATTAAATCTGTGGATTAAAACTGAAAAATCGGTTTAAAAATTCCAATGATTAATAGAAAAATTAGAAAAAAATTTATTTCAACTATGCTGTCTCTCTTTCAATTGCTGTCTCTCTTTCGATTGTCTTCTTATTCTGTTACAGAATTTTTTTGAATTTGATTTAACCCTACCACTAACTTCTGTAACACCGTTTACATCAAATAAGAGAAAAACTCCCAAATTTCTAAAAAGAGGAAAATTGGGAGTAAGAATAAGTAGAAAATTGAAAGAGAGAGACAGCAATCAGGTTGAAATAATTTTTTTCTAATATTTTTCCCGCAGTTGTTTCTTCGAGTTTACGGTAATTCGTTTAATTTTAATTTTTAAAAATTAAATCTCTGATCGATATTTCGAATCTTGATAAAAGACAAAATTTTAAGACACTTCTAAATAGCCTTATCGATAAAATACATCATGAATTCTTATCAAATAAACGACTAAACTTGTCGAAACGATTGACATAACAGCAGCTCTTTCAAATGGAAAATTTTATACGATGATTTTCCAAAACTCTTTATAAAATTTCCGGTTTTATAAACTTTTTCCAAAAAAAAAATTCATAATTTTAATACTAATTAATTTTTTCCATTTGTCCTTGTTTTTTTCGTGAACTAAGTCGAAGCATTCGTCCTGCTATGGCTGCCGATACTTCACATAGTTTTCTATCTGACCTGGAACAATTTTATCGTTCTAATTTCGATTACAATACAAGCTGATATCAGCATCAAATGAACTTGTTTAAAAAACTAGAGAAGAATTTATAACTCGAATTTTGAAGATGACTGGTGATTCGAATCCCAATCTTGAAAAAAAAGAGTCATTAAATCAATTTGTATTTACTATTTAAGTAGACTTAGCAAAACAATTCACTAAGCGAACGTAAAAAATTGTTTTCCAAGATACAACTTTTTTGCGAAAAGAATCTTTAACAATTTAAGTAGCCGAAAGAATCGATTGAAGCAAGAAGTTAGAATACTTTTTAGTTTAAGTTTGGACTTTTTACGTGTTTATTGCGTAGGAATAAATTCGAAATTATGATTTTAAATGCCTCATCAAATAACAAGGTAATAATTATTGTTTTTTAATCAATATTCTTTCGATAAAGTTTTTTAAAAAATTTATTAATTAAAGTTTTAAGAATTAATGTAAGATTAAAAATTTTATTCTTAATAAAAAAAATTTAAGAAAGATAAAATTTATCTGGTAATGGGAAAAATTTACCAAATTTTTTTGCTAAATCATAAAATGTAACTTCCTTGTCATTTTTTGAAAACTCATATTCTCTTTTAATAATTTCATTCATTTCTCTAATAACCTCCAAAGAATTCTTATCCTCGAGAAAAAATGAATTCGAATTCAAAGACGAATTCCATAACAAATCAAATAAGCATTTATCTTTACTCTTTATCTCCTCGAAATTTGGATACAGACCACTCGCTTTAGCAATATTATCAACCAAAACAACATGCTGTCCGTACGGGTATTGCGATTTTTTATTTTCATTTCGTTGTTTTTCTTCATTTACTATTTCTTCAATCATAATGTCCTTATTTGGCAATATATCTTTTCCACTAAAAACCCTACACGCCCACCTAGCTTGTAATTCTGCTCCCGTAAAGAATGCTCCATCTATTTGACAAATCATTGCTAAATTGTCTAAATTAGGAGAAAATGTGCATTTATATAACAAAATTGCAAATTTATGATCTTTCAAATCGAATTTTAAACAATCTAATATTGATGAATCAAGAAAGTTAAAAGCCAAATGATAACCAGTACAGTAAATTATAGCATCACATTCTAATTTTTCACCATTTTCTAAAACTAATAAATTATCTTCAAACTTTTCAATTTTAGACTTTAAAGGTCTTATTTTTCCTTTTTTAACGTACTCAATATAATAATCGGATACTGAGAAGAGAATTTCTTGGTCACTTTTTGATAAATCAACAAAAAGATCAGGATGACATTTGCTTTTATCAGTTTGATATTCAAAAACTTCCGATAAAATTTTCATCATATTTTCTTTAGGTGTGTAATTAATAGAACGCCTATGCAAAAATAAATCTAATGGTAGAATTTTAAGATTTACAAGATCTTTTTTATTAGTTTTAACTTCATATTTTACCAAACGTGGAATAATTAAATAAGATCGATTAAAAATATTAACTACTGATTCAGCATGTCCAACTAATGACGCTGCTATTTCAGCTCCGCTTACTGAACAACCAACAACAACAACTTTTTTGTCTTTAAAACGTACATCATTTAATTTGAAATCAGTACTGTGAATTTGAATACCGTTAAATTTGTTTGAGTCTTGAATAGAGGGTATCCTTGGGTTAGAATGAAGACCTGATGCTAAGATCAAAAAATCAAATTTTTCTGACCATCTTTTTTTATTATGTACATCAAATAAATTTAAATGCCATTTTTTGTCATTCAATTGCTTTACATATTCAACTTTAATTTCAAATTTTATACAGGGAAATATTTTAAACTTTTCACAATAGCTAACTAAATACTGATAAATATCTTCTGGCGTGTTAAAAATAGGATTTAATTTAGACCATGGATGATCATGAAACATCATAGTATACTTAGAAATATTTGTAAATAGACCTTCCCAAATAGCTGTTTTATTTTTATGGGACCACTGACCACCAATGTCATTTTTTTGTTCAAAAATAATAGGTTCTAAACCATTTTCCAAAGCGTATTTAGCAGAAACTAAGCCACTTGGTCCAGCACCTATAATTGCTACTCTTTTACAAGTCATATTTGATTTTTCTTTAACTTTTTCTTTCTAATTAATAGTCTTTTTGTTTTATAAATAGATTTTTAATATGAATTTCAAAATTAAAAGATTTTGAATTTTGAATTTATTTTTAAAATTATTCAAAATTAGTTTGAGGATAGATTTGAGGCTTTTTTTCAAGCAGCATCAATCTGAATTTTAATCTTTATTTGTATAGAAATATTGAAAGGAGGCTTTAAATTATCTCAAAAATATATAGACCAGTTTCATTGAAATGTTTGCTATGTAAAATCTTTGAGAGCTTATTAAAACATATAATGATTCAACATATACTTACAAATAATTTAATTTCTAAATCAACAACATGGTTTTCTTCTTAAAAAATCTTGCTTGACAAACTTATTAGAGTTTATTACTCAAGCTTTATCAAATAATTTCCCAATTGATATAATCAACACAAATTTCGCCAAGGATTTCGACAAGGTTTCACTTAAAAAATTATTTTTCAAACTGAAAATATTCGTTTTTGATGACGAAATAATAAATTTTTTGAAAGGATTTTTAACAGGAAGAAAACAAAGAGTATTTTTAGGCGAACAGAGTTCGAAATGGGTTGAAGTTGATAGTGGCGTCTCCCATGGCTCAGTTTTAGGGCCATTACCTTTTATTATTTATATTAATGATATATTTGGGTTTTTATCAAACAAGTGTGAAGCTTACACTGACGATACAAAAATTTTGACGATTATAAAGAATTTTGATTCCATTTTAAGTTTACAAAATGATATTGACAAGGTTTGTAAGTGGTTGTAATGTCTTACATTAGTACCTTTGGGCCCGTCTATTCGACGCTACCGTTAGGCATATTGAGCATCTTTTATTTGCTCATTTAACTTAACTTTCACTAAGTTGAGTTTATTAACTTTTCCAGTGATATCGACAAAGATGTCGCTATATCAAAGTGGACAATTGACTGGTCTACTTAATTAATAGAATATTCTATCAGCTCTTAGTGTCCTTACTTGGAAAAAGACATAAGCGAATTAGAAAAAGTACAGAAAAGAGCAACAAAATTAATTCCTGAACTTCGAAATTTAGATTATTTCCAAAGATTAACAGCTCTGAATTTGTCGAATCCAAGAACAAGATGACTACGTAGAGATCTAATTAAAATGTATAAATTAATAAACAATTTTCAGACTGTAAATTTCGTTAATTGTATAAACGGCAATTCAAGAATCAGTGGCGAAAATAAGATTTATTACAATTTAACAGAGATGGGATCAGTACAGGGGTAACCAGTATTCAGTAAGTACCAGTACCAAGGGGAACCAGTATTCAGTAAGTACCAGTACCAAGGGGAACCAGTATCGGTACAGTACCAGTACCAAAGGGAACCATTACCAGTATTTCAATGTTCAGTACTAAAATCAATCGGCAGTACTTTGGAAAATTTTATTTATATTTTGAAAACACGGTTTGAATTTGAATGAAAATCGAAGTTAAAAATTGAGCAAAAAAGTAAAAAAAAAATTTTTTCCTTGTCATACGGTAACTTAGACGTGTAAATCTATTTTAAATGATATGAGGTTATTTTTATAATATTAAGAAGCTAAATTCTTTTTAAATCTTGAGTTAGAGAAAAGCATTTTTACTTGAGTTAGAGAAAAGAAATTTTTTGTTAACATTTTAAAAAAATTAGAAAATTATTTTTTATTAAAAAATAATTTTCGTTTTTTGTGCAGGGTCAAGAAAGAATTTTCGGTTTCTGACCCGGCGTTATTGCGGGTTTTTTCGTGTTTTAACGCTTTAGTGCACGCATCATAAAGGGGGCGATTTTAAAATGTGGTAGATGGTCGCTTATGCATGCACCAAAACCCAGGATTTAAAAAATAGCCCATGCACTATCTCGCAAGGGTTTACGGTAATTTTCTCTAATAAAGTGCCTTTCTAAACAGCATTCTTTTAAATAATTATTATTGTTTTATCGAATAAAATAAGAAATCATTTAAAATAAAATACCACAACTTTTTTTATTTTTTGAAAAGAATAACACAAGTTAATTTTTAATAATAAAGTGATTTTATTTGATTTCGAAAAAAAAAAAATATAAAAAGAAACCGCTTTATTCTTTGAAAAGAAATTTTCTTTAAAATCAAAAAAGAGGATGGTTTATTTTTAACGGTATTTTATGAATTTTCCCCCTCTATATTTTCCCCCCGTAAAAATTTATTATCGATTTTTATTTTTATTATCGATTTTAACAGCTTCAAATTCGAGTAAATGACCAGTTTTAATAAAAAAATTAAAGTTTTGTCTCATTTTTTTTGATCGAATCGGTAATTGAACGGATCCTGATTAATTGATAACATTTGTGCGTAGCCGATGCAAAATAAACCACAATCATTAACTCCAACTTGTTGTTCAACCTTGACTAGATTTACTTTTTCCCAATTTTTCTCTGGAAACATTAGTCTAAATACATCAGATGCTGCTTGAACATTACTAGGATCATTCATACTATCATATACAAACCATTCTTGATCAATTGAACGTCCCCATTCTAAATCAAACCATTGTTTATCTGAACTAGTATTAGTCGGGTTAATATTTGTTAGTATTATCCAATGTGAGTTTTTGACATTTAGTATGAATATTTTGTCAACTTCTGGTGATTTTTGCAATAAATAATTGTTACGTTTGTATTCTTCGATCTTGCAATTATTTAATACGGTTAAGTTTACTCAAGAGGTACGGTTAAGCTTACTTATTTTTCTCAAGAGATTAGCCATTTAAATAGATTTATTTTGAGTAATTCATTAATTATCTTTTAATTAATTAGAACTTAAGTATTGACAGGTAGTGTCGCTCTTTTATACTTTTTATACACGGATATGGAAAGAATTTATTTCACCGTTTTATTTTTTATGTTTTATCTTTCGCTCTCTTTAATTTAATTACTTATTATTAAGACAGATATAAAAATTTTTTGATTGGCTAATAATTGATTAAATAAAAAAGGGGAATATTTTTAAGGGGGAAAAAATTTAAGGGGGGAATTTTTTAAGGGGGGAAATCTTTAAGGGGGAAAATATTTAACGGGGAAATTATAAAAGGGGAAAAATTTAAGGGGGAAAATTTAAAGGGGGAAAATCCATACAGAATCATTTTTAACTTTCTCTCAATTAATTTTGTGGTTAAAATGTGAGTTATTTTCTTTGTTGTCTGTATGAATATAAATTTCCTAAAGATTTTAAAAATGTCATTTTTTCTGAGTGTCCTTTTTTTTAATTATTCAGTACAAAACAGTACAAATAATGAGTACTGTTTGTACTGGAAAAAAGTACTGTTTTTTTCAGTACTTTAAAAAGCAGTAAACAGTACTGAATACTGGAAAATACTGGTACTGATCAGTAAATACTGGTACTGATCCCATCTCTGCAATTTAAGAAGACATATTCGGAGCATTGTTCGCGAAAAAACAGTGTCCATCTGGCAACTTTTTTTTTTAATAAAGCTTTTTTCTTTTTAAGTTTAAATCAAAATAGCCCAAAAAAATTACATTAGAAATTACAAAAATATATTAGCCTTATATAATGATTTTTAGTGCATCTAATTCTTCAAGCAAAAATCGAATTTTATAAAAACAAAATGGTCGTTTTACTGCCCAAATTCAAAATAGTAAATTTGGAAATTTTTTTTTCAAAAAAAGAGTAAATTTTGATTGCTTATAAAGATACTTAAGTTGTGCCTTTCAAAAAGTTTCAATCTATTTTTATTAAAAATTTTAGACAAAAATATTTGGAAAAATATCAAATTAAACTTAACAGAGATTTCTCCAATTTCAAGGGACTAAACTGGTCAATGGGTTTATCAAATTAAAATTTAGTTCTTAACTACAGTCTAACCTCGATATTACGGACCTCGATTATCCGGAATTTTCGGAAATCCGACATAAAATCATTTTCCCTTAACAAAGCAAAGCTTTCGTATATTAAAAAACCTCGCTTTAACGGAATTTCTTTGTCGAAAAAACTCAATAATACGACAGAAAATTTTCATTTTTGTAATAATTTCCTTATTATTTTATATTATTATGCAGTCAGGAATTATTATTATCATTTAATTTTGACAAAATGAATGGTAAATTATATATTTTCAAATTTTAACCTTGCGTTTTGCAACCTTGTTATCATTTATGTACATAATTTTTAAATATTTTGAACTAAGAAATAATTACAAATCAACACTTGGATTATTTTTAGCTAATTTATTTACAAAAATAACCGATTATGGTGTTTTTTATATCATTTAGAAAATCCAAAAGCTTGTACATTAATAAAAATTTTAAATGATTTTCACTTTTTTAAAAGCTGTAATGTCAGACAATTTAAATTAGTTTTTTTTTAAAGTTTGCTATCTAAAAGCTCATTATACTTTTTTTGTTTAACCGACAATTTTCAACTAATTTTTAATTCCGGTTTATCAGTTAACCGGAATTTTTGATAATCCGAACTTTTTTCCTTATCCCAGAATGGTCGGATTATCGAGGTTAGACTGTATATATTAACCTCTTGTTAATGTATTTGGGTTTAATTTTTTAAATCTTATTTAATGAAGGTTCTTTGGCTAATCTAATTCAAACTTTGAAAAAAAAAATGTTTCATTAAAAAAAAAACTTGCCATCTAGTTTTAATTTTTTAACCTAAAGAATTGTTAACAACTGGAATCAATCGATACAAGAAACAATCGAAGAAAAGAACTTAAATAGTTTCAAATCGAAAATTGATTAGTGGTTGTTGAAACGTTGTTTAAATCGACTGCTATAGCCCAAAGGGCTCTGCTTGTTTCAAGCTGCAGTTATTCCTACTCCTACTCTTAATAATCAAGCCGGTTCATTTTAGACATTGATAAGGACAAATTAGAATTAAATAAAATTGAGCACTTTTTTAATTTTTTTTTTATTATTTATAAACAAGAAATTTATTTAATAACAATACTCTTGAAAATTTAATATAATAACTATAATTTTATTTTTTTTTAATACGGCATAAAAATAAAAAAAAAATAAAAATAACTTTTTCAAGATTGTTAAGAATTTTTTTAACAAATTAACAACAAAAGTATCCATTTAAATGAGTGCTATAATGTTTAAGTTGATTTCATTCATTTTATTTTTTAAAGATTTCTTTTAGTTTTCCTATCAGACGGAATCGGCGACAATAAATTTCAATAAATTAAATTTTAAAATACAATTTAAAAAAAAAAGGCTCTAAAAATTGTCTTTTGAATTTTTCTGTCACGAGTAACCTTTAGAAACAAAAAAAGCTCATTTAACATGAAGAGGAAATAAGAAAAAAAACAAAACAAAAATAATTCAAAACTCGAGGTTTTTAAACTATGATTTCTTTTATTGGCAATAAAAATATTTACACAACATTAAAAAAAAATTAAATTCTTTTAACTTCATTTCAGCGTTGAAAAATAAAAAAAAATATATGGAAAAATTATAAAGGACTTGGCAACATTAAAAAAAATTTCCAAAAAAAATAACAAAAAAATATAAATGCATTTTTGGTTTTTGCCAAAATAAAAAAAAATTTAAAAATAGGCCAAACAACAGGTTTTGTAATAATGGGATTTTTTTGGTTTATTTTATTTTTTTTTGTGTGTTTATTTATTTTTTTCTCTTGATTTCTTTTTATTCATGTTTGATGCTCTGCTTTTTTTTCTTTAAATTGATGCTTAAATTAAGCGGATTTGACTCGGATTCCAAAGAATGTGTCGATGACGACGACGAGTATGAGGACGAAGAATCAGATGCACCGTTTTTAAATTTATTCATATTAAAATTTTGCTGTTGAGCCAAAAGACTAACTAATTGTTTCATCATAGGCTCGTTTAAATTCTGCTCTTGTCCTCTCATTAGATAGGCATGTATAGGCAGTCCCATTTGAGCTGCCGCGTTCATTTGAGCCTGATACATATATTGATACAAATCTGAGTAAAACTGCACTGGATTTTGTCCAAGTGCACTCATTGGACTATTTTTTAAATTACTTTGATTATTATTATTATCATTTTTGTCTAGAATTGGTTTATTTTCTTGCTCTTCAGGCTCATCTTTTACTTCCTCTTCCTCTTGTTCCATTTCCTCTTCTAAAAATTCCTCATCTAACTCCTCGTTTTTAAACCTACATGGCTCATCTACACCGGAATCTTCCGGATTCAGATCATTTTTATCATCTTTACCGTTACTTTTAGCCTTTTTAAGCATATAAGTACCATTTTTTTTAACAAATTTTTTAATTTCATCCGGATGACGCATAAATCTGTACAAAAGACGTCGACCTGGTTCTCTAGCTATTATATTATTCGGGTAGTAATATCTCATACCACGAGATAATTTTTCATATGTCATTCCCAAACGATTTTTTTGTAGACCCCATAAAGCAGCTAGCTTTTCTGCTTGTACTATGCGAAATATCATTTTAGAATCATCTTCCCATTTAATAACGGCATTATAAGCTGGGTCTTGTAATAATAAAAACAAAAATTCCCATAAGATACGACAACTTTTTGAGTTAGGCGGACGGCGAAGTATGTCACCGCGAAAGTCAACGTAATCGTCATAGAATTTAATTTGGCGACTCGGATCCTCATTTTGTTTTGAGTCTGATTTTTTAGGTGATTTTATTTTTTTTATTTTTTCGTTTTTAATTGAATATTCGTCGTCTTCTTTGAATGAATTTTCTTGTGGCGACGACTCCATCATCCATCTGAATTTAGGCAGCATCGATCGAGATTTTTGTGATGACGAATTAGATGCAGTTACGATTGATGAAGAAGAAATGGATGATAAAGAAGAGGAAACGTTTGATTGCACTGGTGACTCTGGTGAAATAGATGAGGGTGATACTGATGGTGATGAAGAAGAAAGTGGCGGAGTTGATCGCGAACAATCACTGCCTGATACTTCCACATATAAAGAATGCATTTTTTGTTTCGATGGATTCTCGCTCATTTTACGAACTTTCAAACTACCGATTAAACTTTCTAAATTAGCTGTGCGTTTACGCTCGAATGTAGCTGTCTCCGTCGGTTTCATTTTTATAATTATCAGTATATAATAAAAAAGGAAGACTTAGGAAAAAATTTCAATAACAACAACAACAATTTTTTTTTTTAAAAACACATTTAGCACCAATTGATTGTCGAAAAAAAAATCTGAAAATTAAAAAAAAAAAATTTAAATTTTTTTATTTTTCTTAAAGTAATTAAAAATTGAAAAAAAAAGAGAAAAAATTGGGTTAAGAAATAAAAAATCAAGAAGAAGTAGAAGAAGCAAAAAAAAAAAATTTTTTTTTAAATTGTCGATCAATTGACCGAAAATAAAATTTAAACCCTATTTTATTTGTGTTGCTTTGTGTAAAGCTTCTGGTCGTTTTGTATCAATAATTTCAAAAAAGAAAAAAAAAATTTTTAAATTTGAAATTTTCTTAAGGTAAAAATCGAATGCAAAAATCGAGGTCATGAATACAACAACAACAACAAGAAAATTTGAAATTTAAGAAAAACTGGTAATTATCATGAATTAAGAATAAGAAATAAGAAAATAACAACAACTAAAAAGATCATTGACTAGTTGATTTATGAAAAAGACAGTCAAATGTTTGAATTATCTCAAATTCCAGTCTAGGAGAAAAAAATTGAAAATAAACGGGACATTAAATTGGGTCATTTTTTGGTCTTAGCTGTAAAATAAAATTTGAAATTGAAACAAGAAAAAAATTTCAAATTTTAAACTTTAACAAAAAAAGTTGTTTTTTTTTTTCTTTCTTTAATGATTTTCAAAAAGTCTAGTTTAACTTGATTTAGTTTCTGAATCCGTTTTGAAAACGTTTTTAACAAACAATATTAACAATTCCATGCTTTTTTTTACATAATAGCTTTTTTTATTTTCTAAAGTAAAAATTTAAAAGGAAGTGTATTTGTGTGTATGTGTAATTTGTATAAGACAAAATGAGTTTTTTTGACTAGTTTGTTCTTTTTTCCTGACTGTGTCGAGCCAACTTTTATTTTTTTAAATAAAAAAAAAACAACTTAATTTTTCCTCTCTTTTATTTGTTGTTAATTTCGTTCAGAAGAATACTTACTAGATGCTTCGAATTTGAAAATTTTACTATCAAAAACTTCTAGTTGAAAATTTTTTGCTACATTTTAATTTTTAAAAATTTCAATTTTTGTTTCTGTTTCAAATAGAAAAAAAAATTGAAGAGAGAAGCAATTTTTTTTTGTTGTTGAAAAAAATATCCGAATTTAGAAAAAGAATGGAACTAATCCCAAGAAGTAATAAAGGGTCTATTTTGGAACAATCAACAACTAGAAAAATAAAATGGGATTTTCTCATTCGAACAGGAAAAGCACATTGAAAAAATGTCACATCACGTGGTTTTGAAAATATTTCTTAAACTGATAAAAACTAACTGAAAATTTTTTTGAAAGGAAAAAAAATCTTAAAAATTGTTTATTTAACTTTTCTGAGCCGAAAATATGCTGTTCCGTTTAGGTTCCTACTTGAAATTAATAAATCGAACTTTATAATCCGTCTGAGTTGTTTTTATTTTTTGTTAATTCTTCTTGAGCTTATAGATAAATATAAAAGCAATAATCTAACTCTATTTCTCTTTTACGGTGTCGATTCGAACATAAAGAAAACAAATATGAAAAAGAAAATGAAACAGATTGATTGATTTGCAATGATATACCGGAGTCCAATTAATGCAGATAATATTCTTTTTTTTTAAGAGAAAATTAAAAACAACTTCTGTCTGGATATCTCTTTTTTTTTCTATTTCATATTTCTTTCCTTCATCATTTATAATTTCTGGTCTGAATATGTTAAGAACATAAAAAAGTCTATAACCTATTTATTTTTTTAGTGTTAAATTAAAAATCAAAACTGAAAAGAAAAGAAAAGATAACATGAATTGTATCGAAAGTTTATCTTTCTGAAAATAATTCAAAAAAAAAAATTTTTTTTTTTCAGTTTTTTAAAAGAACTTAAAAAAATTTAAAATTATTTTAGTTCTTTTTAGTTATTTGTCAGGTATTTTTATATCTGAAAATCGAAAAAAAAAATTTACAATTTTTCCCGAAAATCAAATTAGGTTACCCATTTATTTTTTTTTCACGACGAAAAAAATATTTCTCTTTTGTTCTAAATTTTGAATTCAATTGAATGTTTTAATTTATACTTACTTGCCTTGGCGATTGATTATTTCTGCTTTATATATTCAAATTTCAAAAATAGAAAAATGTTTAAAATTTTTAAAAGTGGAACTTTTTGAAATATCTGAAAGCCTTTTAATTAAAAAAAAAATTTTTTTTTTTGAATTTCAATAAAATTTTTATTTTTGAAATAATTCGACCTTCTTATAAATTTTAATTTTTTTTTTTGGCGATTCGGCTCATTAAGCCAATAATAACAATAAACAACAATAACAACAACAAAAAAAAATAGAGAAAGAACTTATTGCTTAGCATTAATCGATCTTATCTTGAAATTTCAAATTTCAACAAAAATAATCAGGTCAAAAAAAAATGTTTCAATTCTTCTGGTTTGTGTTTTTTTTTTTACTATTTCTCTTTTGGTCGAAAAAAAAAAGAAATCGCCTTTTAGTTTTTTAATCGATTAAATTTGAAATGATAACTTCCTATTAAAAATTGATACGCTCCAATTCTCTAAATGATTTTAATTAATCCTTACTATTCTTCAAACAGCTACTTGAAATCTCTTTCCCACACATTACTTGACAATTATCCTTGTGAATACTATTTTATTATTATTAAGATAATTAGGGGAAATAAAGCACGGAACGTCCATGTAGGCTTTTGGAATTGTTTAACCTCTCTATCTTAAAAAAATATTATTCTTTTAATTGTTTAGACAAAGTTTAATATAATCAAACTTTGAAAATTCTTTAGGAATCGATCTTAATTGGATACCTAGAAAATATTTCTTTTTGTCTTCGTTTTTTAATTAATGACAATTAAAGACAGAATGTAAAGAAAAAAAAACTTATGGTAATATCAAATTTCCACAAAAATTTCATGCCTAATATGACGTGATTGAACAACCGTGGAAAATTAGCTTAAAGAATTTTAGGCACATAATAATCCTAGTAGTAACTTAACAATTTTCAATTAAAAATAGAAAACAAGTCTCAAATTAAAAAGAGATTAAGTTTTGGTCAAAAATTGAAAAACTGTTATTAAATTTCATCTCTTATTCTTATTTTTTTTGTAATTTTTTTTTAAGCTCTTTTCTTACTTTTCAATCATGTTTCAGGTAATGTTAAGCATACACAAGGTGAATATAAAGATTAAGTTTTTTGTCGATTGAACAAGAAATTTGAATAAGAATGAAATCAAATTTTTTTTAGGTTTTTTTTTTTTAGTTTTAAATTTACAATAAAAAATAAATTCTTAAAACGATTGTTTAAGAATAGATGAAAAATCAAATTGAAAAGTTTATGGTATAAATTCTTGGCGAATTTGTTTGTATCTTTTTTTTTCTTTTTAGCTTCAATTAGTTGTCTTTCCGTAAATACCGAGGATCGCTTAAATAATGCATCAACTAAATTTCTGGTTTCAGCTCTTACTTGAACAAAATAAAAGAAGAAATAAATATATTGAATATATCACTGCATGCTTATTACTCCCAATATTGTTGATTTTTTTTCTATTTTAAAAAATCGAAACTTCCATTTCATTCAAAAAATAAATAACTTAAACAACAAAAAAGTAAATAAAATTGAAAAAATTGAGAAAAAAAGTTAATGTCAATTAAGTTTTCAATACCTTTGTAATTGATCAATAAAAGATAGGAAAAATTTTAAGAGAAAAGAAGATAACTAGAAAATATTTTTAAAAAAAAATTTTTTTTTCACGAAAACATAATTACCTGAATCTAATATTGAAATTGTACAGAGGTAGCAAACAAAAAAAAAGAGATAGGGAAACATTTTCAATGATGATGATGAGCCTAAAGCTAACCTTGTATTAATTAATCAAGATTTGATTTAAGTTTTAATTTTAGTGTGTGATATATCCTATCGTTTTTCAGTTCATGGATTTCTAAAAAAAATTAAAAACTAGGACTTTACAAAAAAATTCGAATTGTCATCGATATAAAACAATTTGAAATTTAAAAATATATTTATAAAAAAAAATAAAATTTAAATTATTCCAGACTAGTCTGCTGACCTAAATAGAAAAAGAAAAATTCAAATTGTTTCCATTTATTTAAATTTTAAACTTTATAAGAAATTTTTTATTATTCTACCTTTTTTTTTTCCCGTACGTACTGGCCTTAGTTTTTTTTTATTTGTTTTCGAATGGTTTAATTCATTCTTGAAAGTTTAATTGAAAATCATTAACTCGAAATTTTCTGCCTTTTTTTCCTAATACTTTTTTTTTTTTTTTTCTTTTTTTGATTTATATTTCAAAAGTATTGAAATAATCAATGACCATATGGATAGTTTGTTAGTAATTGTTTACTTTGTTACTGATTTTTAAAATATTCCTGTTTAAGCTAGTAGAGAGAAAGAAGAAACAAATTTTTTTTGATTTCAAGCTGTTAAGACGAATTTTATATTGCAAATATTAATCATTTGAACAACAACTATAAAACAAAAAAAAGTTAGAATTCCTATGTGAATCGTCTATATGTATTCTACTCTATCTCTGTATGCTTGAAATTTTGATTTTTTTTAAATGTAAACTTATTGGTTAATTGATTCGATTTGGAGGCTAAAAATTTTGCAATTGATTTACAGCTCTATAAAGTTATTTTTCCTTTTTTATTTGTTTGAAATCGATAGTTCATGCTGCTTTTGAACTTGTTTGATATTTTGTTGAGATAATCTTGAGCAATTTACTTCGATAATTATTTATTTAGTGGTTGATTTTGACAAAAAAAGTTTTAAAATAATTTAAAAATTTTAAATAAACTTTGAATCAAGTACACACTTTGTAAATTTATTGCATGCTGTTTAACTACTGTACATTTCTTATGTAAGTTTACAATCTGTTTAAGCAAATGTTTCAGAGCAGTGTAGCTGTTTTTTTTTTGATCAAACATTTTTGTTGAGTAAAAAATATATTCTTTAAAAATACTCTTAAAAAAATTTCCGTAGGATCTTATAAAATCTTTGCTTAATGTTTAATTTTAGTCCTATAAAAATGAGTAGCTCAAGTTTCAGAACATGTTTAAGCAATGTTTCGAAACACCTAATCAATATATTTAATCAATATATTTAAGCAATACATAATCAAAAACTTAAATAGAAATTTTTTAATTTAAACAAACAAAAAATAGAATCAAAACAAGTTGAAATTATTGCATAGTTTTACCTACGTTTTAAATTTTTTGAAAAAAAAAATATTTTTGAGATCGATTTTTAAGTAAAGCCTTAAAACTAAAAGCAAAAAATTAGAAAAAATGAAATCCTTATTCAATTATACTACAACAATTGCGAGAAATTATAATTCTAAATCTTGAATATGCAATTAATAAAAATAAGATAATTTTCCTTTATTTTAAAATTTAGAGAATGGCATTTGGGAAACTTGATCTGCTCAAAAGTTTGAATTAACTGGCTGTAAGATACTAAGGGCTCATTTTTTTTTCTCTTCACGACCGAGCGCTTAGTAGCAAACTCCATTTTTTTACAGAGCTGGTCGCTACACTTGCTAAAATGCCCCTTTCGGAACCCTTATTTTAAGTCACCACGACTCGCAAGCCTGATTATCTCTAATCATTCCCAT
>NTPY01000188.1:149834-189025 GCA_002922825.1 Brachionus calyciflorus
TTATTTTTTTTTCCGTTTTAACTTTTTTTTAAAAATTTTGTCAAAATTTCAAGTGAGGAAAAAAAATATATTTAAGTTGAAGTTCTTCATTTTATGTAACTAATTCTAAGGCTTAAAAAATAAATTGCGTAATTAAGCTTATACCTTGGTACTAGGTTTTACTTCTTTATAACATGGTCGTAAATTTACAGGAAATTTATATATATAAAAATAAAATTGAATAATTTTAGAATAAAAAAAAACTTTAAAGCTTTTATTTCGTCTTTTGATGTGTTGCTTGATAAAAAAAATAGGAATCCGGTTCAGATAACTTAGAACTAAAAAGAGTAACAATAACAAAAATCTGTAATGTTTTTTTGGAAAGATATTTTAAAGATCCTCAAACATTAAGGGAAACTTGACAAAAATAAAAAAGAGAAAAAAAACTTGGCATAAACTAGGAAAACAATTTTTTAAATCTTTTTAAAAAAAAAAACTTGAAATAAATAAAATTTTAATAAAATACAGGTAAGAAGAAAAAAAATGAAAATACTCTCCATTTTTTTATTATTCTTCAATTTATGTTTTGTATAGTAGTAAATTTTATTAGTTTTTAAAATAAAAAAAAAATTTTAGGAAATTTTTTAAAAAGTTTCTGAATCAACAAAGAAATAATACTTGGTTTCATGGAAAGAAAATATTATGATTATAAACTCGATTTGTTTCAAAGGGAACCTTTTTTCTGCTGAAATTTATTTTATTTTTTCGAATTTTTTTTTCTCAATATTCAAAACGGTTTTTAAGAGAACAAACTCTTAAAGATAAGAAGTCAATTTCCGAGTATCTTTGCGATAAGGACAGAGGTTTTTATTTCTGTACCTATTTTGACAAAGAAACAAAAAATAATATCTTAATTTTTAAATAAACTATCTACAATGATAAAACTTAAGGGCCTAATTTAGATTTTCTTTTTCTTTGAGAAAATTATCATCAGTAATATTTCAAATAATAAAATCACGAGAGAAGAAATTACGTTTTTTAAATTTTTAAAAAATTTAATTTATCTTCACTTCTTTTTCCTTTTAGAGAGAGAGAGAAAGAACACTAAAAAAAATGATCCTTGAATAATAATTTCCTTAAAAACTTGAAATTTGAGCTTAATAAATTTAAAAATAAATTCTCTTAAGTTGAAATATTTATTCAAAAAAATTTTTTTTTTTTTCAAAAACTTTACACAGGTAAATCTTAAGCGATTGGTTAAGTAAGTAGAAAATAAAATAACTTGAAATTATTATTACTTTGTTTTTTTGTTCAGTGTCGTTTTCGAGTATTCCTTTTTTTTCAAAAAATTTTAGAATGAAAAAAATTTATTTTTTTTATTGAGATAAATGGTTATGATATTCGAAAATATCTTTTACTTGATGGATTACTTTGCCAAATTGATTTAATAATTTTAAAAAATAATCTTAATTAGGAAGCTTTTTAAAAAATTTATCTTACAAATTTTTCTTACAAAACACAACGGAACCAACAATATTGGTCTTTAAATAAATTAATATTTTCTGATAAAAAAAATTAAATTTTGAAAAAATAAAAACCTTCCTTGGCAATTAACTCATTTTAATTAGACAAAATTTTGCAAAATTCCTATGCTGTTTTTCGATCTAATATTCTAATGTACCCTTTCTACTCGTAAAAAATATTAATGATTAAATTGTGAATACAATCCCAAGATATTTAGTTGTTCCGATCATAATCCTTTAAATGTTTAAGTTTTCCATGACTCATTTAAGAAACGACTCTTACTCACCTGACAACTTTTATAATTTTGCAATAATTTTCAAATCAAAATCTACACGCCTAGAATCCACTTATCGAAGAATTTTAAACAAATTTTTAAATTTAATTTTTAGTTAATTGAAAATTCTTATAGAAAGTACAATAAATTTTTTTACGCATTACAAGAGAAAAAAAGCATTTAGACTGAATTCTTTTTGAGGTCAAAAAGTTTATTTGAAAGATGAATTGGATTACGAGTGCTATTAAAAGGTTTACAATATTTTAAGTCTCGAACCCTCCTAGTTGAAAATCTTTGTTGAAACCGTGTACATAAATCATTAATTTAGAAATCCAGAAATGAATCGTCTATTTAAACCAATCAAAAGAAGACAACACCAAACATCAATGAAATGGGTGTAACTAGAAGAAAAAAGCTTTGGAAGATAAGTTGTGAACAAGTGTTATTTACAATAACATTGGGAAAAATATTAAAATATTACGAACAATCTTGATTGAAAATCGTATGTAGCATAGGATATCAAGGAGAAAATTTTTTAATGAATATGATTCTTGTATTTTTTAGATTCTTAATCCTATCAAAATCTTTTACTAAAAAAGCAATGGTTTCTGGGTTGGGTATCTACCCATACTTATCCATTAATCTTCAACAATGAAAAAATTTAAAATAAAAAGGATGTTAATACTAGAAAATACAGAGTTTTCTTTTTTTGTCACACTCTTTCTAACAATGCTTTATTACGTATAATAAAAATTTAAAAAATACAATTTGAATAAAAAAAGAGCTTTATACAATAGTTCTTATATAAATATAATGTCAAAAGTCAACTTTTGACCAAAATGGTAACCATATAAAGCTTAAATACTTTTGAAATTTTAGGATGCTTGAGCTGTAAAAATAAGTCAAGCATTAAATATAGCTACACTAAAAAACGCTAATTTACATTTTCATAAAAACTCAAGCAAAATTTTTTGATATAAGTAAATTAAGCAATCTTTTTTTCTTTAATTTAGTACCAATAAAAAGTTTAATAGTCATGCTCTGGTCATTTTTTGTTTTGAAATTACTAAAACTTCAAATTATTTTTCAAAAAAAATAAAAAGTATCTATTGGTAAATTTTTTGAAAACATGTCTAAAAATTTTATGACTTCCTTTAACACAAAAAAGAAAGGAAATAAAACAAAAAAATTATGAAAAATTGAAAAAAAAAAAAAAGAGAGAAGTAACTTTCAACTTCCGTAATTTTCTATTTATTTTTTTAATAAGATTTAAATATTGAAAAATAAAAATTAATTTTCTACAGAAATTCTAAACAGCAACAACAAGAAAAAAAAAAGAGCATAAAATCTTTCAAGGATATAGATATATTAGCTCTTAATTTAATTTCTCTAACTACTCTTACATTTTGTTTCTAATTATTTCCCTTATTGAATTTTTTTTGTTCTTGGTTCTAAAAGGTTTTATCTTTATTTTTAATTCAAAAATTTATAATAGATGATTCCAACTTTAAAACAAAAAAAATTGTATGTAATTAAACATTTGTTTCTGCTTACTTTTAGCTATTAAGTTGCATGGAATTATTGAATTCAAAATCGGAAGTAAATAAAGTAGCTTTCTTTTCCTGATTTGGTTCAAAAAGATAAATTTCTCAAATTTTCAAGCTCTTTTTATTTGTGTTGTAGTGTCAAAATTTATTTGAGCGATTTGAGAACTATTCCAGCTTCTTCATAAACAATTTTATACAAATAAAAAGCTCTGTCTTTAAGGCATGACTTAATAAGATGAAAAATTTAATTGGAATCTCTCGCTTTCTAATGTTAAATAAATATTGAGATTTTATTAATGATATAATATATCATTCTTTTTTTTTTTTATTTTTGTATTCTTCTTAGGTTGGAAATCGAGTAATTCGAATTCCGTCATTAAAAAACTTTTTTGTTCCTTCACACAACTAAATAAGAAAAAAAAAAGAAGAGAGAATGCCTCTAAAATATCATTAGATTTTGTAATTAAAACAAAAAAAGAGAGAAATACCTTAATAAAATTTCAATTATATTTATATCAAAAATACATTATTAGAGAAAGATCATAAAATAAATAACTTAAAGCTATTCGAGAATAATAATGAGTTCTGTAGGCTTCGTAAAGTTCCTCTTATTTGGACCCATTTATTTGTTTAATCTTTCGAAGGAGATAGAAATAGAGAAAGAGAGAGAGAGAGAGATAGAGAACTAGTTCTAAAGCTAAATGATAATTATCTATTATCGAAAAACTATTTATATACATGTTTAAAATAACAAAGTAAAAATTTAGGCATACTGATGATAAATTCAGCTAAAGGTTTCCAATATAGATTCCGAAATTTACAACTTTATTATTATTGTTATTAAAAAAAAAAACTAGTTTGAAATACGGATTAATTTGAATGATGAAGTTACTTCTTTTCTTATTCCTCTCTCAAAAATAATTCAAAATAAATAAATACAATTTCAAATAACTCTTTTTTTTTTTTCAGGAACTTTGAAATTCGAAAATATAATTAAAAAAAAAAAGAACTAGAAAAAATAAACATTTTTGGAATCGATATATGGTATTGGAATATGCATATATCTCTACTTCTTTCTTTACTAAAATTTAAAATAAATAAAAGATTAGATAATATTTTTGATTTAAGAAGATGAAAAAAAAAATAAAAAAAGAAATTTTTATTAATAACAGGATTCATACTTATTCTAAAATCAAAAAATTCAACTACACAAAACAAAGCGTTACAGATATTTTGTAAAAAAATATTTATAAAAAAAAAGCCTACATTTTTCTTTTTAATTTATTAATGTCACAACTTTTGAATTTTCTTAAAAAGTGGTTTTTGTAAAAAAAAAGAATTTTTGTTTTTTTTTCTAAACCTGAATGTAACCAGAAGCCTTTTATGTCTAAATAAATATTGCCTTTTTATGTCAAATTAAATTCCAAACTTTTAGCTTCGAAATTTAGGTAAAAAAAATTTTAAAAATAAAGGTCATGCAGAAAAAGATTTTTAAAAATTTTAACTTTTTCAAAATATTTTATAGAACATAAATATATTGGATATTTCAATAGGTGTCAAATAATGATAAAATATTTTTGACTGATTACTTCATTTTTATGGTGTGTTTTTAGTCCCATTAAGTTTAATTTTTATTTAGATCAGTTTTAATAAAAATTTCACAAAACAGGTCTTTCACATGTTCCCAATAGAAACGTTAAGGAACGTTCACGAAAATCTATTTTTAGCAAAAAAAGTTGACTGTCACGTTTAAATTTAAACTAATATTTTTATTTTACCTAAAAGCATTTGATTGTAAGAGAATTTTTGAGATTTTTTAAAATTAACAAGACTTGTTCCGTCGAAAACTTGAAAAATATAACCTTTTGCGGAATAATTTACAGACTTTTTTAATTGTAATTTTTATTTCAATTATTTTAAATTTTTTTTAAAGACAAATACGGGTATTCTTTTGATTGAAAAACCAAATAAAAAATTTAAAATTATCAAAAAATCCACTCGCCTAAAACCTAATGCTCTAAATCAAGTTTATAAAAAAGAATATCCAAGAAAAAACTTAATTTAAATCATATTTATCTAAAATAAAATATTTAAGATCTATTGTACAAATTAAAACTAACTTGCACGCATTTTATTCCTCAACTCTCCCTCGACTTTTCCTCTGAAGCAAACATTCAATAAAAACTAATATTTTATAGCGTATTTTTTTGAAACCTTTCCTGAGAAAAGAGTTGAAGAAGAGTCGAGGAAGAGTTGAGAAAGGGTCGAGGAACGAAAAACAATCGTACAAGTTAGTTTTAATTTGTACTGCAGTTTTTCTCCGTCCCAGTTATTTTAAGTGTTCGTAAATTTCATGAATAAATTTATTATTCAATATTTTTATATAAATTTTAATATGGTTTCAAAAATTTTGAAATACTAATATATATAATAATAAAAAAACTACTGAATTTACTCGAAATTAAGAATAATTCAAATTATTTTTTTATTCTTCTAATTGAAAAAGTATAACTACTTTTTTATGCTTAATTCGAATAAATTTTAATTGATTTTGAATTAGAAAATAAAACTTTATTCTTTTATTTGAGTTATTTTTTGAGTAAAAAATTCACACGACTAGAAGAATGTATTTGATTTACCAGTATATGCTTTATTTTGAGTAAATAATATAGTAAACATTTTTTAAATAAAATTTAAAAATTGCTACGGAATAGCCAGATTTTATGAATATTACCGTATTTACTCGAAATTAAGAATATACTGGTACATCAAATAAATTCTTTCGATCGAGTGATTAAAATTAATTTAACGTATTTGCTCGATTTTAACGACATGTAAAAGATTATATAACGATATGTCGTTAAAATCGAGCAAATACCTTAAATAAAAAAAACTCTTATCTACTTTTAAAATTCAAATTTTTTTAGAATAAACAAAGTAAAAATTTTCCACAAAAAAATGGGTTTAAAAAGTAATTAATCTAGTCCTTAAGCTCAATCAAATTACTTTTTAGTCGTCGTCAATTGGCGTCAACTTAAGAATTCATTCTAAATAAATATAAAAGTTTTTAGCCTTAAATGATTAATGATTGGTACGATGAATGTACATGAATAAAATAGTATTGCAAATCTGGTGCATATTTTCTTACAAGGAGAAGATAAATTTAATGAATAAAGAATAAAATAAAAATACTTTTAATTTAAGTTTAGCAAGTTTTTCTTCTGTTTTCAACAATTTTTTTTTTTTAGAACTACATTTGTTGCAACTTAACAAAAATAATAATAAAAATAAAAAAAGATATTTCGATTCAAGTGGATTGAAATTAAAAAAATAAAAGAATCATTAATCATTTCCTTGTTTATTTTTAAAAACTAAAATTTAAACTGTTTAAAAATAAATAAAAAAGTTAACATTAGTAACATACGGTGCGAGATTAAATATAAAAAAGAGAAAAATTCATCATAAACTTAATGGTCGGATTATTTTTTACAATTTAATGTTTCCGTAAAAAAAAATTGAAAAAAAACATAAATTTAAAATTTATCTCTTGAACAAAAATAAGTTCATTCAGCAATTTAGCTCAACTTAACTAAATGAGATGATTATTTAAAACCTTAAAAACAAAAACTTTAAAAAAAAATTACATCCAGATAAAAAAAATTTAAATAAAATTAAAATAATTAAAAACAATAAAAAATTCTTCTCGGAAGACTTTTAGATAGGAAAATAAAGTTGATTAGAAGAAGAGAATCATTTAATTTTTTATTCTAATAAATATTCATCACACAGCACTTGTTTATAATGAAAAAAAAAAAGTTAGCAAACCGCATGTTTAAAACATGGCTTTATTTAAAATTTTTGAACAAGCTTTTCAAATTTCCTTGACTAAATATCTAGTTAATTTTTTTCTTTAAACTTTTGATTTAAAACAAGTCGATTTGTCTTTATAGCCTTTTATTTAAAAAAATTACTACTGGAAACTTAACTCGACGAGTGTTCATAAGATTTTTTTTAAAGTTTTTTTAAATGACCCAAAATAATTTAATTTGACAAATTATCATAAAATTCAGTTTGTGACTGTTTAGTACTCTTTTACGAAAATACATTATTATGGGTGGATTATCAGATTTTGTATTACCGTAAACCATCGATAATATGCCGGTCTAAATTAGAAAATTTCCAAAATTGTCCTACCCCCTTTTTTTAATTTGAAAGGTCTATGAATACATTTCAGTAATAAAATTATGGGTACAAATTCGAAACTCTAGATTTTTAAAACGGTATAATTATCGAGGGATTACGGTACCTTCTAAAATTTTCATACACCCTTTAGCCAATTCTAATTTTAGGACATAAACGCCAATAAAAATTCTGATTTATCAATTAGATATTTTTCTTATTTTTTACAAAATAAAAAAAAATTGTAAATTTTTATGTCGCAAGCGAAAAATTTGGTATTCTTTAAAGGCACACCTTAAAATTTTTTCAAAAGTTACACCGGGTGTAAATCGGGAAATATGACTACTAGAATTATTTTTTTTTTCTTTCTTTCTTTTTTCTTTTAAAATATTCCTCATATAAGTCTAAAGCCCCTGGGAAATTTTTATTTTTATCGGGCGATATTTGTTTGTATAAGAAAAGTAAACGCAAAGGTTTTTACAATTGATACACCCTGAAAACCCTATCAAATTATATGAAACACCCTTTCACACCCTTTTGATTCTGAAAGAGAAGCCCAAATTATGTTTGGGAAAAATATTCCTGAAAGCATCCGATTGAGAAAAACTGGATAAAAATCCCAAAAATGGTTTTAAAAGACCTTGGAGATACACCCTAGTTAATTTTTAGTTTTCAATTTTAACTCTAGTAAAGTTAGTAATTTTTGGGGGTTTTTCGGGTCAGTTTTGCGAAAAAGTTGAAATTCACGATCTTAGCATTTATATCAAGAGGAGTCTTTAGCTCTAAAGTATATTTAAGATGAAAAAAAGTATTTCTCCGTTAAAAATATATATTTTTCTGATAGAAAAAATGAAAAACTAAATTTTTTTAATTTTTTTTTTTTGTGAAATTAATATTTTTTATGACTTATTTTGAAAAAAATTTCATATCTAAGGTTGCAGGAGTTGAAATTTCATTTTTGGACAAAACCAATAGCCTAATTTTGATTTTGAGATTGAAAAAAAACATTTCCCAGTATTTTTGACTTCTTTCAACTTTAAACCACCCAAATTGAGTTGAAATTTTGGGATGTAAGAACTAACTCTACATGATTGAGTAGCTAAAAGGAGTATTTTAATACTTAGATAAATGTTAGTGATTTAATAAAAATTAGAGAATAAATGTTAAGAAGTCAGTAACTGCGAAGTTATATCACGCCATATTTAAATCACAATTAAGTTATTTAACATTTTTCAAAAATTTTAGGTAAATTTTAAGTTCACGTGGGTTCAAAATTGAATAGCCCCGACCTATTTTGGATTGGTTCGCACCTATCGTCAAGACAAAGCTCTGATAAATTTAAATTTGTAAAAAAATTAATTTTAAAATTAGAAAGAGACAATCGTATTCCACAGTCCTTTTAGCTCTCAAAAAATATTCTTATCAATGAACATCCTAAAATTGTTAACTTTTTCCGCATTCACAGTGCTCTCTTGTAGCTCTTTCCATTTATTTAATCCATATTTGTGGTCTCGTAGTTTAGCTAGCTGATTTGTAGGATTCTTAGAGTTAATTTCTTTACTTAGATTTACATTATCAATACCCTTTACAATCTTAAAAATTTGAATTAAATCACCTACGTTCGACAAGTGGTTGAATTTCCAATTCGTTTAGTCTCAATTCATATGGCATTCACCTAATACTTTTGACTAATTTAGTAGCTCTTGTTTGTATACTCTCCATAGGATTCAGGTCCTTTTTAAGAAAGGGAGACCAAACTCTGTTAATAAATTAATGAAATATTTCAAGAGCGAACATCGCCTCAAAAAGTTTTGAAACATTGCTCTAAAAACAGGGCCGAAACACCTAAGCTCTTCTAAAACATCATCTTAAACATGGCGTTATTTCAGAAAATTATAACAAGGATTACTTGTAGGATAAATTAATTAAGAAATAAAATTTCTAAAGCGTATACTTGAATTTTAAACTGAGGATACAATCAAAATTAATGAACACATACTTCTTTTTTTTTTAAATTAAAACAACTTTATTTTTCTAAAAAATTCTAAAATAAAAAAAAATAACAAAGAAGAAACCAACTAAAAAATAAAAACAAATAACAAATTCATACAGGAATATAAATATATTTTTGATAATTACCAAAATTAGAGTTTTTCTACCAAACTTTTCTACTTTACTTTTAAAGCAGTGTATCCTTAACATGAACTGAATATTTTTTAGCTAGCTCATGCCAATACTCTTTATTTTGTTGAACATGGAATGTATTTTCTTTAATTTTTGGATCAGCATCTCCGTAATTTGGCGGGTTAGCTTTTGGATCGTAACCTAATTTACGTAACATAGGAGCCAATTCGTCCATTTGAGCAGTAACATCATCTGGAATTTTACCAACCCATGAATTTAAAGCCTCAAGGTTAACTGGCTTAATTACTTGATCAGATGATCGTTCATTTTTCGATAGAGATATTTCATCACCAATAAATTTTTCATGTTGTAAGACTGCATCATTCCATTCGATATTCAAAAAATTTAAAATTTTTCTCATATTTTGTTCTGGATGCAAAACAAGTTGCTCATAGTAAACTGGTAAACAATATTCAGGTCCGACAGCAATACACTGGGCATACATAATTTCAATCATATAATTCCATTTTGTCAAACAATCTTTATAACTTTCCAAATTAAAACCCGTGATACTAACTTTTCTACTAATTATTGAATGAACTACAGCCCTTCCATCTCTAACCATGAGAATAAATTTACTTTTAGGAAACAATTTTTTCATATAGACAGTGTATCTCAGAACTAATGGGTCCTTATTACATAAATGCTCGGCTTTTTTGCCATGATTGGCAACAATTTCGTTAATAAAAGCTCCAACAGCTGAATCAATTGCATCGTCTGTAACACCAGCGTTCTTAAGTCTTTCATTTTCTTTAGGTGAACTGGCCCATTGGTTTCTCATTGTGAGAATTCTTGGTATAACTCTCGTTTCTTCTCCACAGCGTATATCTGGATGAGCGTCCAGCATAGCTCTCATTAAAGTCGTGCCAGATCTAGGTACACCTCCAACAAAAGTAATTGGAACATTTTTTTTGAATGAAAAAAATGATTCTTCGTCAATTAATGGTTCAGCTTTATTTCTAATGATTTTGTTTGAAGGCTCACAGTTATTGCTCGTATTTTCCGAACTCATGTAATAAATTACTGCCAAAATACTTAATAGCCAAGCAGCCATATGTTTCTTTTTGATTTTTTGACTAAAAATCATCATATACATTATCTTTGATTTTAGAGAAAAATAAATAAATAAAATGTATATTTTTTTAAAATTAAGCATGTATGGTTTGAAAGAGATTAGGAACAAGTAAAGATTAATTGGATAATAAAATTACATTTGCTTTAATCTTTCGAAAAAACTAGAGCCAAATCCAATTAGAGTCGAATAAATAAAATTTAAATAATCTAATGTAAATTTTATTATTAGTGCAATTTTAAAAATGCAATTTTGAACAAAAATCTTGTTTAAAATTTCTATAGATAATTATAAAATTTTCTTTGAAAAAAATTTAAAAAAGTGATGTTGAATTTGACTGGAAATTTAAATTGAAAAAAAAAAATGAATAGAAACCACTGACTGGATGAATATTACTCATTTTTAACTTAGTTTTGATTTAAGAAGTGAAAAATTTTTTATCTTCAAAAAAGAACGCAATTTTTTGAATCTAGAAATAGCCAAGCAGCTATTTCTAGATTCGTAACATAAAGTAACATAAAGCTTTCCCCATTTACCTTAAAATTCTCATCGATACTACGTTATTCCTCAATTAATATGAAGACTAAATGTTTTTTCTTTCCCTATTGAACAAATATCAAAAAATTTTTGATGTGTAATTTCTATTTTATGAATTTTTTAAAAACAGTAAAAATCTTATAAAATATTTCTTTTATTCTATTGATTGTTTCAAGCTTTATTACGAATTTAATAGTGAATTTTTGCGCATAAAATGACAAAATTCTCAATATGCATTTAAAATTTTAAGCAAAGACTAATTGGCGTCTATTTTTGGAAAAATTTCTTTTAGAGGAATATCTATTTTGTAGCATTTACTCATATTTAACCCGGCATCTATTGGCTTCGGCAAAAAATTATGTACATCTCAGAATACATAATAGGATATATATTAAAATACATGTGGCTACATCTATCTGAGTACATCTAAAAGGTATATATTTTTGGAAAACATTTGGGGTTACTTTTTCGTGTAAAATTAAAAATAAATTATCTTCATTTATTTAAAAGAAAAGCAGTATTTATTTTGAATGAATTTACAAATAGTAAAAAATGTTTCCTAATATCAAATTACAATTGATACTGGGAGTTTTCTTCATTATAACCTTAAAAAAAAATATACCTTTATGTATGTCAGACGGGAGCATTTATAGAGGATAAAAAAATCAAATCAACAATTTAAAATATGTTTAAAAAGCTTATAATAACGGTTTAAACATTTTTTAAAATTATTTTCATCCCCGATAAATGTTTCCTTTTTAAGAAAACATGTCGTATCCTTAAATGTATCTCGTATTAATATGTATCCTATAATACAGAATATATTCTCGAATACATAAAAGTATTCTTTAAAAAATTTGGGACTAGTCAATTTTGAACCCACGTGAACTCAAAATTTACATACAATTTTTAACTTGTAAAATTTTATACGTGGTGACGTAAAAATTTACAAGCTCCTAATTCGCAGTAAAAAATAAATTCATATTAAATAGAAATGTAGATTTATTTTTATAATCTATTTTTAAAAGGTCAAATAATTTCACAAATAACAGTAGTCTATTTCTTTTAAAATTATACCTTGATCTTTTACTCGGTACGCTACGGGTCAGTACGGTCGCCGAGCTGAAAAAACTTTTTAAAAATAAAAAAACATTTTTTTACGGTACGGGTCAGATATAAATTCAGAGCAAGTATTTATAAAGACATGGTACGATATGTGTCAAATGCTATTTTTACTAAAAATTCTATTTTCTCATAAGAAAATAATGCGTTTTTAAAATATATTTGAAAAATTTAACTTTCAACAGTTCAATACATAAAATCAATTGAACTGTACAAGTCCATTAGATTATTTTCTTCATCTAAAAATTATAGGAAATTCTTTTTTTATAAGATATAAAGATTTTTTAGCTTAAATTGATCAAAAGGTCCATCATCAAATGAATCCTATTTACCTATTTTTTCACTTGTATTCTAGAAAATTCAGCTCTCTTTTTTTTTCTTATTCAAGAATAGGTTATTTTGTAAGCTAATTTTTGGGGCTAGTCAATTTTGAACCCACGTGAACTTAATATTTACATGCAATTTTTAACTTGTAAAATTTTATATGTGGTGATATAAAAATTTACAAAAAAAAATAAGTGTAGATTTTAATCTTATTACATGATACTACACCCTGAAAAACTCAGATCCTTTTGGCGATAGACCAGCGTACCAAATAAAAAAATAATAAAAAAAATTTTTTTTTATGGTACGGTAGGGTACGGGTATGCCGATAATTCGCGAGAAATGCAGTAATCAGTTTGAATTTTCGTAAAAAAAAGATCGAATTAGTCGTCTTAGAGATAAATAAGAAAAGTGAGTATGACGGTTTAGCTGTTTATTTTTTAAATTTAAAAACTCATAAATAGTTTAAAGGTAACTATGAATTGAATAACAAACTAATTAAAATTTTTTACTTGTTTCCTTGGTGTGTCCAAAGAATGATTTGATGATTTAATAAGTATAAGTAAGATTTGTCTAACTAGAATTGATGTATAATCCAAGATTACAAGTTTAAATACATATCTAAAAAGCCAAAATTTCTATTTTGAATAGGATAAAAATAAAAAGAATTTGGCACATTATAGTTTTAAAAATAATTAAAACCATAAACATTAAACCAAAAAATTTTTAGTTGACTTAATTTCATTTAAAAAAATTTGATAGCCTTTAATTTTGATAAAACTAGAAATAAAAATATTTTTTTTTC
Source organism: Brachionus calyciflorus (assembly GCA_002922825.1). Lineage (NCBI taxonomy): Eukaryota > Metazoa > Rotifera > Eurotatoria > Ploima > Brachionidae > Brachionus > Brachionus calyciflorus. The sequence goes on from NTPY01000188.1 coordinate 163,382, forward strand.
TTTATTTAAATTCTAAAAATGGTTTTCTTTTTTAAATAATATTTTTAAAAAAATTGCTTTGAGAAATATATTTACTTTCATTTAGATTAAATAAAAAAAAAGAGGCAGTGAGAAACAAATTCTGAATTTTTTTAAAATAAAATTCTAAAAAAATTTTTTTTTCGACAAGTAAAATTTCGTTTTTACATTATTTATATCGAATTTCCATCTGAGCTTTTTTTTCCAAAACTTAAAAAAATAAATAAAAAGAGTTCCATTTAAATTTTTTGAATTGCACTTTGATTGATTGATATTTGGTTTTTGAAAATTTTTGGGAATTCTTTTAATTCAACTCATTTTTTTTTCATGTCTTTGAAACACGGGCTAATAGGACCGTTATGTCGTCTGGTTTACCTCCTTGAATAAAATATTTAATTTAGTATTTGATTTAAAAGAAGTTAAATTTTATTTTAAAAATTTATTCATCATATTTGAGAGCAAATTAATTCATCCGAAAAAATTCTTTTTACTGTAGTCTGAAAATCGCATGAGAAATGAAATCAAAAGTTTTAGCTTTTTTTCTGAGATTTCTCTAATAACTCTCTTAAATTTTTCACAACTTTTTTTTTCAGAGTTTCTTTTTTCATAAGTTGTCTCAAAAAAAACTGAGGAAGAGGAATTGGCAAAAAATTGGGGACCACTACTTTTCATAGAAAATTTTTTCGTAGAAAAGTTACATAGAAAAAAATTTTCAAAGAAAACTAATTTCATATAAACTTATATTTAAAAAATCAAAGAAAAAATTTTTTAGAATAATTTGCTCAAATTTTAGAGAAATAAATCGAATTTTGAAGTAGATCGATTAGTCTTATTAAATAACATATTTAAAAATTTTAACTAATTATTTTACAATTATGAACTATTGATTTGTAAAGCTCGAATAAGGAACATTTTTATCAACTTCCATTAGAAAATAGACATAGAATTTAAACGTAAAATTGATGAATTTATTGCAGATTAGAATTTATAAATTATTTAAGATTCGAAAATTTACCGGGATGGGTATATTTCTTGTAAAATTTAAATCTTAAGAAAAGTAATGTTTATTTATGCCATGAAAATATTCTAAAATATTCAATTTAATTTTTTAAAAAAATTTCTATGAAACTTTTCTATGAAAATATTTTCTAAGTAATTTTTCGATGAAAATTTTTTAGTTTTCTATGAAAAGGGGTACTGCCAAAAATTGTGCTGGATAACACAATTTTTTGTATTAGCCCTATGGACGCTACGCCACTGGCTACAAATCAAACATAAATAAGCCCTATACTTCAATTCGAAGAATAAAACTCTTTATCCCTCTTTATTCTACCTAAATTTTTGCCTTATTTCACTATACCTTTGGTTTGAAAAAACTCGAATTTTAGTTTTTTTACTTTTTTAGAAAACAAGTATTAATTATATAAACATACATGCCTTAGCAATGCTAGCATTTTGTATTCTAAATTAGAAAAAAAAAAAATTTTTAATTTTTCAAAACCAAATGGTTCTTCGGTTCAGATCCAAAAATTAGTTAATACAAGAAAAGAATAGTACCTTTGTCTCCGAAATTAATTAAGAGACTTATTCAGGCTTGATTTGTGGCCAATTTCTTAAAGAACCTAGCTTTCATTCTCTGGCCTTTTTTGGGTAAAATTGAAGATCAAAAACATCTAATTGAAAAAAAAACTTGCCATATAGAGTGATTGAAATTTTTTCATATAAGTTTAGCAAGCCGAAATCATGACCTCGTTACAGAAAGGGCTGTATAACTATAAAATTTTAAAATTTATTGTTCAAACTCAACCTCAAAATTAATAAGTTCTAAAATCTTTTTCTTTTTATCTTGAACAAAATGCAAAAAGATATTTAATTTTAAATCATTCAATCAATCAACAATAGAGTGGCCACTTGGTCGCCAAAATAGGTCGTCTTAGATTTAGATTAAGCTATTCTCTTTCATAAAATAGTCGTTTTTCCTTTGCTGTCATTTTGACGGTACAATTGCAATCATCCTCATGACTCTAAACCTTGTATGGATAAGAGTTGAGATAAGCAAATTTTGTTCGAACTCCTTCGGATGTTTTAACGTTTTTTTTAGACAATTATAAGCAAATAAATTTGTTTTAAAAAAGAGCCTATTCAAGTATGAACTTGATCTTTAAAATACTTATTCTAATGGTAATAATTCGCCTCTTAAATTTCGACTTAATTTTTATCATATATTTTTCTAAAGCACATTTTTTAATCGAATAAATTAAGTCTTTAGTAAATTCTTAATTATTAATATTATTATTGGCTTGCTGTAAATCTTTAAGAAACGGACTATTAAATTTATTGTGCAAATTTTGGCCTTTGTCTAAATGAATTCTTTATAGTCTTTAAAAAATCTATACTATTTAATAATTTTTAAAATTTTTCTCTATCTAAAAACGAATTTTTAACGACACAATGAAGCAACAACGCCGTAAACCAATTTATCCAGGTAAAACATAATATAAATTAAAAGTCTTGTAAAAGTAAAATTTTAAATTTTATCGAGAATTTTAAGCTTAAATATGTTATAAAATCAAAAGGTACAAATTTAGTAGTATTTTTTTCCACAAATACTACTAAAAAAAATTAACGTTATAATTGAAATAAAAAATAAATAAAATGTCGGAATACAGTACAAATTAAAACTAACTTGTACGCATTTTGTTCTTCGGCTCTTCTTCAACTCTTCCTTTCCTCTTCCTCGACTCTTCTTCGACTCTTCCTCAACTCTTCCTCGACTCTTCTTCAACTCTTTCCTTTCTCAGGAAAGGAAGAAAAGGAAAAGGACCTTTCCTTTCTCAGGAAAGGAAGAGTTTCAAAAAAATACGTTAAAAAATATTAGTTTTTATTAAATGTTTTCTTCAGAGGAAGAGGAAAGGAAGAGTTGAAGAAGAGTCGAGGAAGAGTTGAGGAAGAGGAAAGGAAAAGAAACGTACAAGTTAGTTTTAATTTGTACTGTATATACCGATACATGTCGTATGTAGTTTATTAAAATGATACATGTATGTTCGATTAAAATGAATTGATTATACAGTTCTATCAAAGCGACATTACTAAAAGCATTAAACCGCTCTAAAAACAATGTCGCAATGGATTGGAAAAAAATCACCGTATAAAGCACCGTTCTACCGTACAATACTGTAGGATGAGAATTTTTTCTATCCGATTTCATAAGAAAATACAACTTTTATAAGAAATTTTTCTCAGAAAAAGTTATCAAAAATTTAGACCTTAAAAAAATTGAATTCTTTTATCTTATTTTTTTATGAAACGTTTGTCATATGGCTACCACGTCAATTCGATAGAAGTCTAGTAGCTTTGAAAACTAATTTTTTGGTCATAAACTTCCAAAAACATCATTAGCGCTTTAATGGGCTAAAAGATGATTAAATGACATTAATTTTTTAGTTACAAATTTCGATTAATAAAATTAAATAAATTTAATCAATTTTAGAGTAGAGCTTTCAAACTACTTAACTTAAAATATCTTTCGAAATTTAGTGAAATCCGCTCGATTCTTTAGGTCTTGAAATTATATTTTTAACTCTCATGTTTCTAAAATGATGTTGGCAACTAAAAGTATTACCAATAAACAGCAAACAAAAATTAAACTAAAATACCTCTAAAGTTTAATCCATGTTTTCGTGCTGATATTGCAAATGGTGACATATAATCGGGATCTTGAGATAGTTCGGCAGCAAAACTAGCTATATTTCGAGCAGCTTGTTGCATATCTTCTTTAAAACAATCCTAAAATTTAAAAATTTTTTTTTAATTTATTTATTTTTTTTTCTTTTAATTTTACTTTAATATTAGCAATTTTAAGTAGCAAATGACTTTCACTTAAATTATCCCATAAACCATCAGTTGCCATAACAATAAAATCACCTTCTAACAATTGAAAAGCATTAACTGATGCAGATTGAGGTTTATCGTTAAAGAGATTCTCTTCATTAAGCATGTTGGGCAAAAGAGCTAATTGAAATGGCGCATTAAAATAGTGATACTGTTCTTGAGAACGAAAAACAATTTTATTATTTCGAATAATTACAAAACCACTATCACCTAGATTAGCACTGTAAAGAATTTTAGATTCACGATTAAAAACGACAATACATGCAGTACTACTACCTATTAAACTTTGATCTTTACTATCAATTAAACAATTATAACTTTGTACTAGAATATCTAGAGGTGTTCGTTCTGACATACCATCACAATTGGCAAATACTGCGTTATCTTGTTCGACAATTCTCTTGCATTGTTTCATTAGATTAGAACTAAATTTAGAGGGATCAACTCCCATTTCACGCCAACCTCCAACACCGTCCGCTATACCCATAACATCAGCACATTTTTGATTTGCAATGAACCTTAATTTTTTTAAAAAATGCTTAAACTTACTATAGAAATAAGTCAAATCGAGATTTAAATTTTAAAAAATTCCTACCAAGAGTCATCGCCGATTATTATTTTTTTTTGATTAATAGTCGGTGGTTGATTAGTGTTGAAAAATTCTTTAGAAAAGCCAGAAAAGGCAGTAACTAAATGAAAGTTAGCTTTGTGTTGTGATTGTTCAGATGTTTCAATTTGTCTTGTGGTTAAAGAACGAAGGACTTGTGTACGATTGTATTCGTTCAAAAGTCCTCGAATTGCATTTATTTGCTTACGTATAATTTTGAACATTATTTTCCGAATCAACTGAGTTTATAAACTCATTAAAATACGAAATTAATTTTTGAAGTTTTATTTTGTTTTTTGTGAGAATGAATGAAATTAATTTTTTTTTTTGAATAAAATTTTATAATAACTTTTTTTGATAATGATGATAGAGGGTTTATTTTTATGATTGCTTTTTTTTTTAATATTTCAAAAATTTTATTTAATATGCAAACTAGTGAAATATGGATTTTATTAGTGTCTTTTATTTTAAAAATAAAAGATGCCGATCCTATAGATGCTGTCTTACTTAGAAGCTATCCTTAGAATAAAGAAAAAAGAAAGAGAAAGCCAAACTATTTTGACCATTTGAAAAAAGGCAATTTTAAATGGTCATCGTAAACAAATTAATATTGATAGAAAGGTGCGGTTAAAGAAAAAACATTGCGAAAAATATTTTAGGTTAAATTGATTTTTTAATTGGGTAACCATTCGAATGTTTTATTTCTTAATGAAAATCGTACTCAAATTCTGATTTCAGATTCATCTTCCTTGAGAAAAAATAAGCTAGAAAAAATATTTTCAAAATTTTTTTCCGAAAAATCTTTGGTTTTTGAAAGGGTGTTGTGTTTTCTTGAATAAAAATTGTTTTTTGAATTTTTTCTCGTTGATAGACCTAAATTTTGGAATACTTTGTAAAATACGGTTTAAGAGATGCAGAATCCAAAAATGAAGGGTGTTTGTGAGGGTTATATAAGGGTTCACTGAGTGTTTAAAGGTGTTTTAGTTTTTTAAACATATTTATTATATTTTCTCAAAAAAGAAACCCAATAAAAGCCGACGGAATTTACTAGCTTAATCCCAAAGGGATTACATATCTAAATTCAAAAAAAAAAAATTTTCCTATTTTTTGACTGGTTTTTAGAGGGTGTTGTTTTTGCAAAAAGTTTAGGGGGTTGCGTTTAGACATAACCTTCCTTAATAACCTTAATGAAAAAAAGATCTTCTTTATTTTTTCCTAAAAATACTGCACTTTTCTCTTTAAAAACGCATTTTACGAATTCGAGAATTCAAAATATCAACGAAAAACATTTTAGAATAAGGTATTAAGGTAAATTTTTTCATAGGATTTTAAATTTAGCCACATTAAAGTTTGTACAGCGACGGCAAGTATTTTGTTTTAGTCCGTCATATAAGTCCTTTGTCATTCTTCATTAGATACTTCTCACAAATCTAAATAAAATGAAATTTGAGAAGTGATTTAAATAATTATAAATTTTGAAAAAAATTATTGAAAATGCATTAAATGCTTCTAATTTTTGATTTTCTTAAACACTTAATTTTAAATCAAATTATTTTAAAGTTTCCATAAAGCTTTGTATTCTGTTGAGTATGAATAAATAATTAAAGACTTGTGTCATAGAAACGTAAGAATAAAACATTTTGAGAAGAAGAAAAAACAATATTTAGCTTTTTAAAAAATTTCCGGAATATTATTATTTACTAAAGATTACAGTAAAAATGGTTTAGATTTTTTTATTTTTAAACTCCGAGACATTTCATTTTAAAATATGTTTTACGTGATGTTTTTTCAATTTCCCTATAAATAAAAATATTATTTATTTCGATTAAAGTTGTATTTTATCTTAAAATTATCATACTACATTTAAACAAAATTAATTTTTGAACAACGCGCAGTATTTTTTAGTATCTGGTCGATTTTAACAAATTTTTGAATTTTAGAATCAATATTGGGATAAAAATTCGGTAATAGAGCAAATATATTCAAATAAAAATCTCTTTTCCATTCTTTTTTTTCCATCTAACGAAAAAGTAATGGAGGATCATTTTTACATGCTTTTTTAAATTTTTTTATTCCATTAAAACAAGAAACTCTTGAGATAAGCATTTTTCTGGCATTTACTTTTTTTCTATTTTTAATAAAATTAAATTAAAACTTTTTAAGTAAATTAGTTTATATTTTTTAGAACCAAGCAAAAATAAGCATAATCAGAAGATCCTCAGCTAAATAAAAAGCAAAATATTTATTGACTAATTCAAAATCACCTCATCTTCCATAAATAATTATAAGATATATAAAAGCATTTAACTTCAACCAAGTAAATATCGTCCAATTGAATTTTTAAACACTTTGAGTATTTAAACGGATCGTTTATAAAATATTCATTTAGATTTCAAGTTTTCTATTTTCATCTTTAAAGCAAAAAATCAACTTCAAGTAAAAAATTTTAATTTAATTATTGAAAAAAAAATTTGATATCTTATCTAAATTCTCTTTGAAATCTTAGTTGAAAAAAAAAACACGAATGAACATTTAGACAAAATGTAAATACAAACGAATATAGAGATTGATAAATTCTTTTATCTAAACAATTTTATTACTAGCATTCAGACACTTTTAGGAAACTTGTCAGATACTTATTTCAAATATATTTTGTTTAACCATAAATCTTTTTTTTTTCTTTAATTTATATTTTTTTTGGATGAAAATGTGAATATATAAAAAATTTCAAGCAAAATAAATGCAAATTTTTTAAATTTAGAATACATAAATTTTCATAAAATTAAGAATTGTTTTGATTTGGTTGAATTTGTTTTCTCTACAGATGCTCGATATTTATAGACATATTTAGACATTTAAAATGGAATCGTCAGACTCGAAACATTCAAATACATACAATTACGATTATCCTGAAGACTTTATATTTCAACATGATTTACATTATCAAGATACACTAAGAGTAAGTATTTAGACTATTTATCGTCTCTGTACTAGCAGTTTTAGCTTATTTATCAAAACAAATAATGTTCAGTTAATAGTAGTTAAATTGCATAATATTTGATTTTTCTAAAATATTATAGTAAAAAATAATCTGCATTTGTTATCTTCTAAAATTCACTGTGTAATTATTTTTTTAATTAAAAAAAAATATTTACCAATCGATAATTTAAGAATTTTATTTATTTGAAATAAATGAATAATAATAAAAACAGGCGCCCATGTTAAACCACATTTATTTTACATTTTTATAATTAAAAAAAAGCACTAATATATATAATTTTAAATTTATTAAAAACTTTTTGAAAAGATAGATAGTCCAAAAAATACCAGTTACAGATCTTATTGCTCTAAAATGATATCAGTTTTATAAAAATCTGGATTTTAATTGAATTTTTTTTATTGCTAAATCAAAAACTTCAGAATCACAAGATTTAAATTTACCTTAAAAAAAAGGTTAAGAATCTTGATGCTTTTGCATCTAATATCAAGGTTAATGGTTTTAAAAGTATAGAAACTTTAAGAAGAAAATTATTAGTTTATACTGACATTTTTAATTTTAATTCTTACTTTTTTGCTAGCTTAACCTGTTCTTTACCTATATTTATAATCCAATTTTTGATTTCTATTAATTGTATCCAGTTAACAGAATGTACCTCAGTAAGAGCTCGTAACTCGTTACAAAACATGTATGAATTGGTCCAGGGAAAGACTAAAATATTTTTTTTACTAATTTTCAAAAAAACTCTTTTAAGGACTTAAATTTATGAAAAAAACATAAAGTATTTGAATAAGATGATAATTGCACTGTTCCTAAAACGATTTGAAAAATTAAAAATTTAAATGAGAAATTCAGTTGGACTTATTAAGATTTCCGAAAAAACCTATGGGAATTATTTATTTTAAAATTTGGGGTACATTTAGGTCAAGTCACCTTTATTTTTAATATATATTTAAAAATTTGTTGTCAAAGAATATCTATAGAATTTTTTTCAAATAAATTTAAAATGTCATTTCATGAAGGTTCACACGAAACTGGAATTTGTAGGAAGTGTTGAGGATTTAAGTTTCCTGGAGGTGTTCATACTTTCATAAGCGTTTCTGAAGGGAAAAGTTTTTCCTTGACCTGATTACTCGCCGTAATAATGAATAATTTGGACTTAAGTTATTCAATTTTGAAGGAGGACAGACTATCATTCAAAAATTTGATAAAACAACATTATTTTTCTATAATAATAACATTTTGAAAATTAAATTTGTTTGGAAAATATTGTAAAAAATTACTTTCTCCTTTTTTTCTTTAATAGAAATTAATTTCACGAAACTGATAGTAAATCTTATAGAGAATAAATTTATCTTAAATATGTAATTTTTATTTAAATTAGTTGATTAGCTTTTAGTTTGGGGAATCTTATGGTAAAAAATCTTACGTGTTAGAAATTCGATTTTTTTAATAGTTTGGTCAGAAAAATTCCGAAATTTTTACTCTTAATTTTCAAATTCGTTAGTTTATTAATTTATTTTTTTTTAATTATTTACTAGGCAAAGATCCCTGAGAACCACATTTTGTAAGTATGCTGTGAAATAAAGCATATATAAAATTTAAATGTGACGTCAGATTTTGATCGTCATTTGACGGGATTTATAGCTGTTCTTAGATGATGCGATATGACGACTGTAGTCAGATAACGTCACGTTACAAATTAATCACCACCACTGTAGTCTAGAATTAAGTAAGAATTCTTTAGTCATAACGAAAAAATTAAAACAAAAGTTGAGAAAAATTAGGTAAATGCTGAAACAATACGTTAAGAAATAAACGATTAATATAATGTAAAATTTAACTTTTGTATAAATTTTTAAGTTATCCACCCAAAAACAAACTGCTGGACTGCTAAAGACTTCCTGTTGCCGATTTCTTTTTCGAAAATTTTGCTTAATTGTTCTAAAACACAAATATTTTTTTTTTTACAATTTAAATATTTAATTCCAGGTAACAATTATTTCAACGAATAACTCTTTTTCGAAAGATATCTTTAGTATTATGGAATATCGAACTGAATTTGACGGGAATCGATTTTTCTCGAAAGATAATTTGAGCGTTCTAAGTTTCTTTTAAATTTTGTTGTGTATTTTCCTAGAGAAAATTTCGCGTTTAGCATTTTATTTGAAAAAAAATAATTATGTTTAATTTAGAAAAATATTTTCTAAGAAATTCTTATGTTTTCTTCGATTTTCAACATTAAAATTTACTCGACTTCGAGTAGCTATATTTCTCCATCTAGTAATAATATTATTACTAAACAAAAATTAATTAGAATTTTAGAAAAAAAAATAAGATATAAATGTAACTATAGTAAACTATCGATATTTTTTTTACCATAATTATGTCTGTTGATTATATAATCATTCATAAAAATAGAATGATATAACATACATAAACCGAGACATAAATCCGAAAAACAGGAAACTACCTTTAAATAATTTATTATTAATTGGGAAATTGTTCTTTTCTATTTGTCTATGTAAACTCCGACATTCTAAAAAATATTTTTGGTCGTATAGTTTTTTGAGAAATTGAAATTTTAAATAATTTTTATTATTTTTAAACAAAAACTTATTACCCAGTCATTGATAATTTCAATAAAAAAAAATAATTTTAGACTAATAAACCTTCGGGTGATAGGATCGGCTTTATTTTTAAGTTTTTTTTTAAAGCCATAAATCATAAAAGGATACCGTAAACCCTTGCAGTATCGTGCGTGCACTTAAACCCGAATTCTCGGTTTGTACCCAATTTTTTGATTGGTTGAAAAAAAAATTGACCAATCAAAAAATTGGGTACAAACCGAGAATTCGGGTTTAAGTGCACGCACGATACTGCAAGGGTTTACGGTACATTCAAAATTTTAATTATTTAATTTTTTTAAGCAAGAATCAAAAGTCTAAAAAATGAGAAATAAATATTTTTGGTATACCTAGAAGTGGATTTAAATATTCCTTATGAAAATTTTTAAATAAAAATTTTTCTTACAGTTCAATGTCTACAGATAAACATTAGGGGTCATTCACAGGTCCACTTCATGAAGGTTCACGAAAGTTCCTGGGGAACTTAAATTCCCGACTGTTTACAACGCATCCAGCGAATTTTTTAGCTAACAAAAATATTTTGAAAAATAATTAACTTTTTTACTTTTAGTATTGTTATTTGCAGTCGAATTTTTTTTAAACCAGGAAATTTTTCATTGTAATTATATGTTGCTTTAAGGCTAAAGAATTTTTCTTTGTGAAAAATTGGCATTAGAAAAACTCAAATTTCTTTTCAAAATTTTAAACCTTGTTTTTTTTTTAAACTTAATTAAAAAAAACAGATATTCTATTTATCGAGTTTACAATTTATTGTTATCTCTAGACAAAAATGGGAGAACGTTTAACAAAATTTATAAAGATAAAATTTACTATATTTCCTTGTCCAAAAGCGTCTATTATTAGCTAAAGGAGAATCTGTAATCTTAATGAAATTCAGTTTTTTAGGTGATTTTTCAATTTGAAAAGCTCAGAACGATAAAGGTTAGAAATTAGATTTTAAAATTGATTATATTCAAGCTTGGATACCTTTCCAGTCTGTCTACTTAATTTCTTTATCTTGAAATCTTCAGAGTTTTATGGTATGCTTTTGGACAAAAAGAATTTTTCCAAAAGGAAATGTTTTTATTTAGAAAAAAACGAAGCTAATCTATCCACGGTAGGAATTTTAAAAGTTTATCTATTAAATAAGAATCGTGTATACTTGTCAATTTTTTCTCGCAAATTGAGAACTTTTGTCCAAAATGATTTCAACAACCCTTGAATTAGGAAACTGAGATTTCAAGATAAAAAAATTTATTCTTTAGGCTAAAAGAAAGGTATAATTACATTGAAAAATTTCCTAGTTTAATAAAAAAATTCGACTTCAAATAACAATAAATATTAAAAGTATAAAAATTAATTATTTTTCATAATTTTTTGATTAACTAAAATTTCGACGAATTCACGAGAATTTGCGGGTAGCATTGTAAACTTGAACTTAAGCTCCCCTGGAACGTTTATGAACCTACATGAAAGGCGTCTGTGAATGTCTACGGTAATTTTAAAATTTAAGACTATTACCACCGTATGTCGATTTTACACAATTCTTATCCATGATACCTACGTGATTTTTAAAAAAATTAATTAGAATTTAAGTAATTCATGTCAAGTAATTATTTTCAATAAATCATTTTCATTCGGAAATGATAATAATTTTAATTTATGGGACGTGAATTTTCTCTTAATTGATAAAATAAGATTTATCATTTATGAATTATTTCAAGAGTTTTTCTTATTTTTCATTTCTTTTTTTTTTAATATTTCAAGTAGTTTTCTTCCGGCCTTAAGTTTTTTTTTCAAAATAAAAAAATATTTATATTTCAGATTTAAAATAAATAAAAAAATTTTTCATTTATGAAAAACGGTAAACAAATTTTTCCAAAAAGCCTATACAATTAATTGGAAATAGCTTTGTAAAAAAAAATATATCATAGAAGCTTGATTATTTTTTATCTAATAAATGCAATTTTATTATCATCAAATATTGCAATGAATGCAATCTATTCCTATCATTATGTAGTGTGTATTTTTTGTTTTACAATTTTTTTGCACCCTAATTACCTATAAAATTCAGAATCGTATTTTGGTAAAGTCAAATTTTTTAATTTTTTTAAGGACGATTATGTCAATCGAGCACATTTTGACGAAGATTTAGAACAAGTGGTTGAAGAGGAAGACGAAAACGAAAACGACGAGGAGAGTCAAATCGATATTAATGAAGAAATGGAAGATAATAAAGATGAGATTGAAGAAAATTTTGAAAAAATTACTGTTGGTATTTGTGCCATGGCCAAAAAGGTCAATTCAAAACCAATGGAAGCCATTTTAACTCGTTTAGCCAGTTATAATTATTTTGAAATTATTATTTTTCCTCAAGATATCATTTTAAAAAGTCCAATAACTGAATGGCCTAAGTGTGATTGTTTAATCTCATTTTATTCTAAAGATTTTCCTCTTAAAAAAGCGCAAGAATATGCTGAAAAATACAATCCATTTTTGATAAACGATCTCGAAAAGCAATGGGATATAATGGATAGAATAAAAGTCTATCAAATTTTAAAGGAAGCTGGTATTGAACAACCAAGATACGCGATTAAAACAGAAAATTCAGATGATTTTGTTGATCAAGAAGATCAAATTGAAATAAAGGGACAAGTTTTTACTAAACCGTTTGTAGAAAAGCCTATAAATGCAGATGATCATAATATTTATATTTATTTTCCAAGTAGCGCTGGTGGAGGAAGCCAACGACTCTTTAGAAAAGTAAGCTTTTGTCAAATTTGACAAGAAAAATTTTAAAGTAAATTTCGACCTTACTGTAAGTGGGCAATGAAAAAAAATTACTGAATAATTTTGAAAAACGCTGGGAAAAATTGAAGAAATTTTGCTATAGCGAAAATAGACTAAAGTTAATTTTTTTTGACACCCTCCCTTGTGCAAGTTATACGAATTAAAAATCTGAATCTAAATGAACTTCACAGTTCCTTTTTTCCGTTTCTTATTAACGTACAATATTATTTGAACTGCAAATTTATGGTAAAAATAAATTTTACAACTTTTTTCATCTATCTGTTCAATTTTTATTAAAAATAATGAATGAAAAATATTTAAGGAAATAAAAAAGCAGTTTATTTATATAAATTGTTTTTTTTTTACCGAAAAAATCTGATTTCCGAATGCAATCAATTCATATAGCAAATAGAGATCATGTATATTTTATTTCTTTTGGACTTCCAACTTAGATTTATGTCTCTCATCTCCAGTAGCTCAATAATCAAGGAAATTCGTCATGAAAAATTAAATTTTTTTCTGGATGCAAAAAATACATTGACGTCAAATGACGTCAAGTGACGTCAGTAATAATGAAAATTGATGACGTCAGCTGACGAATGACGCTAACTTTATCAAAAAATATAAAAATGAAAAATATTATTTAACTTTATTAACAATTCGCGACGTTTCGGTAAAACGAAGTTACCATTATCAAGCTGTTAATTTATCTAAAAGGAATTAATAGGAAAAACAATGAAATTTGAAAATAAAAATTAAAATAAAAATAATAGAAAAAAAATTATAATATTTCAAATTTGAAACGTATGATTATAAGTGGGGTATTTTTGCAATTATGTAATTGTAATTGTGACGCTAACTTTAATTTTTTTGAAAAAAAGGTTGGCCACATATTATGTGACCAGAGAATATGCGACCAGTAAAAAAAATGCCTGGTCACCAAATCGACATAATTACTTGGTCACATATTATGTGACCCCCTGGTCACATACCCAGCAAGACCCCAGCGCTGAAACACGAAAAAACCTGCAATAACGCCGGGTCAAAAACCGAAAATTTTATATTAAGAGACAATCTTTAAAAATAAAATTTTTGTTTTATAATTAGGACAAATTAAATTATACTTTTTATTTTCTATTTCCTAAGAAAATAAAATCCTTCTCATAATTTTTTTGTAAATAAATAAGACTTATAAGAGATAAGATATGGAAAAGCAGAGCTTTATATACGAGTAACGAGACGTTAATTTTAGTTTAAATAAAATTAAGGAAAATTGTTTTTTTTCAGGATTTTTTTTGGTTAGGAATTTTTCTTTCTAATTAATTTTATTTTTGGCTTTAGTTAGCTTAAGTTTTTTCTTAAAATTCTTTCTTTAGTCCTTATGTCACTTCAGTTTATTCTTTCAATTATTGAAACTAATTTAAGTAAAAATTAAAATTTGTTTCAAAATTCTTATAACAAATTTCCATGAAATTTGATTTTGAAATTGATTAAATGTCTTGTGACATCCAAATGAAACAATAGAAAATTCCTATTTATTTACACTTATCACATATGGTGGATTAGCAAAGACAAATCCACCCACATTTTTAATAAATTCGTTCAATTTTAAAACTGTTTTTCATTGAATATAATAAATTTAGAAATGAACCCTTTTTGTCTTCGGTTTAGCCCTCTTGTTCAAAAATTTAAGAATTTATTTTTAATACCAACATAATACTTAAATTTTTAAACTTTGACATTTAATATATAACTAAAAGAAACTTAAAAATTAGCTTTAAAAAATAAAGTTAACGTCTCGTTACTCGCATATAAAGCTCTGCTTCCTGTATCTTATAATAAAAAATAAATATTTAATTTTTTTATGAAGATAGGATTCAGGAGTAGCATTTATTCTCAAGAGAATCGTCTTCGTCAAAATGGATCGTATATTTATGAAGAATTTATGCCCACGGATGGTACAGATGTAAAAGTCTATACAGTTGGACCGGAATATGCACACGCAGAAGCTCGTAAATCACCAGCGCTAGACGGCGTGGTTGAACGAGACGAAAATGGTAAAGAAGTTCGTTATCCAGTGATGCTTCGTGCAGAAGAAAAAATAATTGCAAAAAAAATTGTTTTAGCTTTTAAACAGTCTGTGTGTGGCTTTGATTTACTTAGAGCTAATGGAAAATCTTATGTTTGTGATGTAAATGGTTTTAGCTTTGTTAAAAATTCAACTAAATATTATGATGATTGTTCATCAATATTAGCTCATATGATTCTCAAAGAAATAGCTCCACAACGACATATTACATACAATCCGATTTCATATCAAGCCGATGAGCGACCCATTGTGCCCACCACTTATGGCACAATGATGGAATTGCGCTGTGTAATCGGTGTAATGCGACATGGTGACCGAACACCCAAACAAAAAATGAAAATGGAAGTCCGAAATAAATTATTTTTTGACTTATTCAAAAAATACGGTGGTACAAGAGAAAATAATTTAAAACTAAAACGACCAAGTCAATTGCAAGAAGTTTTAGACATAGCTAGAAAATTATTACAAGATTACAATGATTTAAACGAAGAGATTTTGCCCACTAAGGAAAGCAAGACAAAGTTGGTCCAATTAAAATGTGTTTTAGAAATGTACGGACACTTCTCTGGAATTAATAGAAAAGTCCAAATTAAATATCAGCCTCAAGGCAAACCAAAAAGTTCAAGTACAGAAGATGTAAATTGTATTGAGAATGATCCATCTTTACTTTTAATCTTGAAATGGGGAGGTGAATTGACATCAGATGGTAAAAGTCAAGCTGAAGATTTAGGAACTGCTTTTAGAAAATTATATCCTGGCGGTGAAGGCAATAATGGATTTTTGAGACTACATTCAACTTATAGACATGATTTGAAAATTTATGCATCAGATGAAGGTCGAGTTCAAATGACAGCGGCTGCTTTTGCCAAAGGCCTACTTGCTTTAGATGGTGAATTAGCTCCCATTCTATTTCAAATGGTTAAAAGCGCTAATACAAATGGCCTCTTGGACAATGATAGCATGTCGGCTAAATGGCAAAACGAAGTCAAAACAAAATTAAGAGAATATTTAAAAGAAGACAAAGAGCTTACACGTGAAGAAATCGACAAAATTGATCCGACTAATAATTTTTCCATACGAACATCGCTTGAATTTATTAAAAATCCTGTCGAAATGTGTCGTAAAGTATACGAATATGTCAAAGAACTAGTCAAATTAATTAGGATTAAAATAACTGATGGAAAATATTATGATTTAAAGTTATATCATGATGAGTCATGGGAATTAATGTTGCGTCGTTGGTCCAAATTAGAAAAAGATTTTTACAATTCGAAAAAAAATGAGTTCGAAATATCGAAAATTCCCGATATTTTCGATTCGATAAAATATGATCTAATGCATAACAGAACTATTTTAAATTTTGATAATGCATATAATTTATACAATTGTACTAAGGCCTTGGCTGATGTCGTCATACCACAAGAATATGGTTTAACTAAAGAAGAAAAATTAAAAATAGCTCAAGGTATTGTTACTCCTTTGTTAAAAAAAATTCGAGCTGATTTAAAAAGTAATTTGACGGGCATATGGAATTGTGAAGATGATATTATAAATCAATTAGATCCTAGTTATTCGAAAGGTATTCACACACCAGGTAGACATGTTAGAACAAGGTTATACTTTACAAGTGAAAGTCATATTTATTCTTTATTAACTGTTTTAAAATTTGGTAATTTATTTGAGGACAATCAAGATGAACAATGGAAGAATGCACTTAATTACACAAATACGGTGCCCGAGTTGAATTATTTGACTCAAATTGTAATTATGTTATATGAGGATCCGAGTGTAGATGCCGATTCTGATAAGAGATTTCATGTTGAATTGCATTTTAGTCCAGGGTCTTATGCAGATTTTGATGCTCCCAAGTATTTGAATAAAAGTAATGCAAATATGTTAAATGATGATTTTGTTGAGGAAACTTTATATAATTCAAGTGGCAGTGAAGGTTTTTCACCACATGTTGGTGTTAGTCCCAAACGTCGTGGATCTCAAGAAAAAAGAGTTGAAAATAATAAAAAATCTCCATTAAGTAATCTGGTCAAAAAGTATCCACTTAAAATGTTTGGTGCCAAAGAACTTCAAACTTTGCCTGAACCGAATGATTTGAGTAGTTCACTCGAATCGAAAAATAATGTTGTTAATCCTGAGCCAAAGCCAAGAAGCTTTGAAGATGAACATCATCAAAATAAAATTCAAGCTTATAAGGGTAAATTCAAGCAAAAAGAACCTTATAATCATTATAATACGTTCCATGGTTCGACTAATAATTATCTATCCATAAATCACATATTTAGAAATAAATTTCTCAATATGGGTACGAATAGTTCGCCAGATCTAAATCAAAGTCATGGACGACCTAAGCGATCAATACCAAGTAAGTTTAGATTGAATTATGAGATATTTTATAGTGTGAATTAATTATTTTTTTATAAATTAATTCTTAAAAAATCATACAAAGAATATTTTCGATGGACAAAATTTTTCTTTTTAAGGTGCACCAAATCATAAACCTTAGTTAAGATTTGGCTGCTTTTGAGCCTTAAAAACTCATGTCTACTCCGATAAAAATATTCTGAAAATATTTTGAATTATAGAGTTAACCATGCTTTATAAAAATTGGTTTTGATTTTGAACAATTTGTTTCATGATAACCAAAATAAAGGCTACTAAAGTTTCAAAGAAACTAAATTTTTAACGAAAAATGGCTAAATATAAGGTTTTTTACAAAAATACTTCAAAATAAAATAGTTTTCTAAAAAACCCAAACCATCTTCGCTAGATATTATCATTATATATTTAAATTTTTATTCAAAAAATTTCCTGAATCGCTTATCAATTGAGGAATAAAATTTAAAGAAACTAATATTAATGTCTTGGAGCACCTTGCATTTTAAAGTTTTATAATTTAAAAAAAGAGAAAAATGATTTAAGATATTGGTTGTGAAATTATAATTTAATTTAATAGTTTTGAATTAGAACAAATTGTCATAATAGTAAGATGAAGAGGAGAGGATGTCTAAAGCAAAGAAAGTTTTCAAAAAACTAACAATATATATTTATGTACACCAGACATATCCAGTCATTAAATTTAAAAATTCTCTCCATCTTCAATATTTGTATTATGTTTTTTCTCTGAAAATTTTGCAAATAATTATGATTAACTCGTTTAAATTATGATTAACTCGTTAAAATAAACGACCAAGCAAAAACGGGGGCTGAAAGGGAGTATTTAGCTTCCAAGCAGTCCGTCTAAACCCCCCTCGCTTGAAAAAAAAAAAAATTAACTCGTTTCTAACGGTAACGGTATGCTCACTGTAGGGTGATAAAACGCCAAGGCTCACGCTTTTTCTTCAAAGTAAGCGCTGTTGTTTATCCGTTTATCTATTTAATAGTTACAATTATTCCACACAAAATAGTAGTTAGTTATAAGTAGTTAGAAATGCAACCTGATAAACTCCCAAGTAGAGCCAAATAAGGCTATGACAATTTCTTCAAAAACGCTGCTTAAACTTCGTTTATTTAAAATAAAAAAGTTAATTATTACCACACTTAGTATCCTCTTTTTTTTTATTTTTAAAACTAATTGTTTTATTTTATGTATAGCAATTTATCAAGATTTGATCAAAGTTCGATACATGAGACCTTTGGAAACTTTGCACAACAATTTATGTTTTAAAAACTTGAACAATTTCTTGACTAGAATGATAAATGATAGTTCGTCGACATCGAATGTTTCAAATAGTCAAAATAAGCTTAGATACTCAGTTTCATCAGCAAACAATTTAGCTAGCTTGGAAAGTATGCAAAAAGTAAACGATAATATGGAAACTATTGACTTTAAAGAAAGTGATCTTGAGACAGCTAAAGCTTGTTATTTTGAATAAAATTATTCAAACAAATTTGAACAATAAAACAAATAAATACTTCTTTTTTATTATTCCATTAAAATTTTTATTGATGGTAAATAGCAAATGACTATTTCATTTTATTTCATAAAATTTGAACTTTTTTAAAATTTTCACTTCATTTTTTAAGTTATTATTTATTTTATTTTAATAATATTTTATTTATGAGTTAAAAAAAATAAATTACATTAAAAAATTACTTTTGAAATTATTTAGATAAATCTCTGCTAAACTAAAATACCACAGTTGTTAAATAAAAATGCTAATCTTCCAAAAAGTTAATTTTTTTTAACTCTACAGTTCCATAATCAATTTTAAAATTAAATATTCTATCAGAAAAGTAAGTGTTGTTTTGTTCCTAAAGATGGTAACAAATTGATTAATTCGTCCGGATTAAATTTTGTATACACATGAGCCTTTATAAGATATGCATCCCGAGATACCGACTGATCCTCCACAGTTTTGTAACCTCGGTATACAGAATTTAGGATGACACTTTTTATTTATAAACCTTTTTAGTATTACTCTAAACTTTCGATTTAAGACCTCAAAATTAGATTCGTCACTGAAAATAACTTCTGACCAATCATTTATCGTCCAATTAAGTCTCTGTTTACACCTATTATTTCTTTTTAGCCTATCTTTTAATGTAATACTTGTAGGTTTTCTGATAGCTAAATGACATAATTTTAGAAATCTCATTACAGTATATTTACTAATACTGACCCCTGGAGTCTTAGAGTTAAAATCAGTGGCGAGTTTTTGATAGCTAGATCTAGGGTCTTTTCTTATGTCTCTAAAAATTTAATTTTTATCTATATGTCAGCTTACGGGGTCTCCTAGAAAATCTTTATTCAGTCCAGTCTCCTCATATGGTTTTTTAGTTGAAGAGACACATTTTGGAGATACAGCTTGACTATCTCATTTTTCTTTTTATCTCTACTTTTTAAAAGACCCACAATCTGCTATTTGAGTGGGCTAGAAACGGTTTTTTTCCCATTTTTTATGCAAAAAAAAGATTTTTTGGTAAAACTATTATGAAAGAGCAAGGGTAGCTGGAAAGCATTTAAATTAAGAATTTAAATTTACAGTTTCTTCATAATTAGAAGATAAGTAAAAATTAATCATAAATTTTGTTCTAGTTGGTTAATCTTTTGAATTATCGGCATTTCTAAGCATTTGAACCAATTCTAAATTTGGTCAATAGAAAAAGAATAAAATTCATTTTTTTCTAAAAAATGTAAAAAAAGTTTATTTTTAGGCATTATTAGGTTTTAGGAACTTTTAAAATTGTTTTAGTCGCTTTTTATTTTGCAGTGTAGATGTTTTAAACTTGTTGGTAAGGATGATCAATTTGAATTTTAAATTTTTATAAATCTGATGAAAATAGCGATCCAATTCATCGGAATCTATTTTAGAGGTTTTGTCCTTTATGTCCAATTTACCCTTTAAAATTTGCAAAAAAATTTATGATAAGTAAATCAAGTGATTTTTTAATCGGTCTCCAAAAATTTTGAATACTTTAATTTTATAAGATTAAACGGATAAATTATTAACATTAGAGAGAGAAATTTTTTGTCAAATCCCATATTTCCTATTATTAAAATTTTTTCTATTTCGAAATTTCAAATATCTATATTTACTTAAGTCATATTTGACCAAAACATTTTACAATTAACTGAAATGCTTAATAGGCGTTTTTTTTTTTAAACTAAGTCTAACATTTTCTCTCTAAATGTAAATATTATCTTTTGATGAATAGGGCGTTATCGAATATTAACATTCAAACATCAAATTAATTATCAAAACAAATAGCAAAATCCCTATAATCTTTTCTCATAAATGGGTATTTTTCTAATTCTAATTGGCCATAACAGACGTTGTTGTAGTCTATCAAACATATTAATACAATAATCCTATCTAATTAACTAAAGTTACTTAATGTTTCGACAAATTAAATTTTTTTGTTGTATATTGCAAATTATTGATTGATAAGGCAAACTTACAACTAGTAATATTTCGAGAATATTTCAAATCACTTAAATCCTCAAACAGCTTAACTTTTAAAAATATTTTTCTTGACTAATTAATATATCTTTTTTTTTTTTCTTCTTTAAACTCAAATTTTATTTCAAAAAGAAGCTCAAATTTGTTGAAAGCAAACATCAAATAAAAATAAAATCATATTTAAAAGACTTACTTTTTTTTTGGTTTTGTCAAAAAAATATTTTCATTCTTTTTTTTTCTCAATCGTTGTTAAATTTTAATTAAATGGAATTTTGATTTGAAAAAAAATGGTCCTGCTAAAAATATTCTCAAATCTTTGTGCTGTAATTATTTGTTTATATAATTTACCTGGCGTGGTGAAAGCCTTGGAAACAGAAAGATATACTACTTTTGTCGACGTAGGCTCTACTATTTATGTTCAGTCTCTATGCCTTATTGCTGAAAGTACTCAAATTCAAATGCAATGCCCATCATCTGACAGAATTAAAATTATACAAACTTTATACGGATACAATCCGGCTTATGATTTTAAAACTAATGCAAATATCGATACATGTAGTCTAGGTATTAAGGACTGTAATTTTGATAAAGACCACGGGGTTGATAATGAATGTACTGGAAAGAATTCATGTATTATTACTATAAACAAGGAGAGAGTTATGAATGAATCTTTACTAGTTGGACAAGCTTGTAAAAGTTATAATTATTTACAAATTAATTATCAATGTTTACCAAGTAATAAGGATTTTAATAATTTTAATTTTATAAAAAATTTAAAAATTTTTTTTTTAAAGATCTTCCTACTAAGGATATATGTGGTTCGAGTCGATCAGAATTATCTCACGCTTACATAGTAACTCCAGGTTTTCCTAATAAATTAACTGCTGGATCTAATTGTGAATGTACGTTGACTTCTAATTTTGAAAATGGACAAATTTTATTAAGAAGATTAGACATGAAAGTAATTATGGATAAAATAGTAAATAAAAATTTTGAAAGTTTTATAATACTTTATTTATTTAGCTTCCGAATGATCGAGAAAATCAAAATTGCGGAGATACTTTTCTTGAAATAAATGAAAATAATAAATCAACAGAGAAAAAATGCGGTTATGTTAGAGAGGCTGGATCAATTTTTGGTTCTGGTTCGAATAAAATAAAGCTTAATTTTGCTACTGGTTCAAATGATAACTTTAATGATGCAGGATTTTGGCTCGAAGTTTTAGGTAAGATCTATAGTTTTTAACGCTGATAGGCTAACTATTTTAATGCGAGTAAACATAAACACTTGAATAGGGCGCCAAAAAATAATGTTTTTTAAGAAATTCCTTCATTTCTGGTGATAATTATTTCTGATTTTCGTTGGTTTTTAAATTGGATAAATTTTTAAATAGACGATAATTATAAAAAACCCAAATTTTTACCTTTTCAATTTTTATGACTTTTGAAAATTTTAAATTTACTTAAAATATCAAAATGCCTTAAACTTTCGTTTATATAATAAATTAACCAGTCTATAATAAAATGAGGCAATTCTTCTGTCGATTAGCCTCAAACTCGAAATTTATAAAAAAATGATTTATTTTAGAAATATCTTTAATTGGGATCTCTGAACGATAAATCTTTCCTTTTAGATCGATGAACGGTAAACAATATCAACTAAAAGATTTTAAACTTTAATGCAAAAATTAAAGCTCTTGATAAACGTCGTCTTCTGTGTATGAAAATACGATTACATTAAAAATATTTTACTGTGGCGAGTTTACTGTTGTAAAATTTTTTCAAATTAGAAAATGTACACCATAACAAAAATTTTAGTTTTTTAAAATTTTTTATGTATTTCTTAACAAAAATTTTACGCTAAAACTTTTATTTGAAAATTTTTTGTTTAAAGCGAGTCCTCCAAAAGAAAATCACGTGATTGAAATAGTATGTAACAGTGGTAGTAATCAAGCAACGATTGACAATTTTTTTGGTATTAAAAGTTTAGAAATTATTCAAAAGTTAAAACAAATTCACGAAAAGCTTCGTCGTATAAACAAAACATTGACCTATCAGAACATAAGCC
Source organism: Brachionus calyciflorus (assembly GCA_002922825.1). Classification (NCBI taxonomy): domain Eukaryota; kingdom Metazoa; phylum Rotifera; class Eurotatoria; order Ploima; family Brachionidae; genus Brachionus; species Brachionus calyciflorus. Next base: position 186,384 of record NTPY01000188.1, read on the forward strand.
AAAAGCTCAGTGATAAAACTCAACAATTTTTGGTTAAAAATAACAAAAAATTTCTAAACATGACAAGTAACATTGGTATTTTGAAAAAATTGAACACAAAAACATCAAAAGAAGAGAATGTAAAAAATACGGAAAGTACGATTTCACAAGAGGAACTAGAAACAGAAATCGAAAATTTTTTCCAATCCAAAGATGATATTATTAAACAATTGGAAATTAAAGATCAAGCCAAAAATGAAGGCAGAAAAATCCAATCGAAAAATCCTCTAGTCGATGCATTATCATTGGTCAAAAATAAGAAACCTAGTTTACTAGATCGAAATTCAAAAGTAAAACAAGTAAACAAATCAACTAAATCAAGTAAAAAAATCGTGACTACAGACGAGCCTGATGAAACGAAAGAAGAAGAATTTGATGAAACTGAGGAAAAAAATGAACCTGAAAATGAAATTGTCAAAGAACTAGACTCTTTAAATGAAGAATTAGAAATTGGTGAAAAAATCTTATCCAAAGAGGAAGACATTCCAATCGAATTGACCAAATCAAACATTTCAGAAACACTAGCTGATTTAATAGTTGAAAAACCTACTCAACAAAATCATATACCTAAACATCGACAAGCACCTTCTTTACTAAATGCAAATGCTCAGCGTCAAGATATCTTTAGACCAGGTGGTCAAGCTAATAGTAACAAAGGTAAAATTTTTATCACTATTTTGGGTTAATTTTTTTTTATAAAATTTGTAGATACAGAATTTTCATCGTCAATTAAAATAAAGGTTTTTTTAATGAAAAACGAAAAACTTAATTTTTATTAACAATAAGCTAAAGAATAAGGATTTTACAGTAAAATATTTCAAAACAAAAGGAAGATTGTAATGTCCTTGGGACTTTATTTGTAAAAGCATATCGTGATTTTAAAGAAAGAAAGAAAATTAAATATAAAATTTTATTTTATTTCGACGATGAAAATTTTAGTATTACAAAAGAGATTTTTTTAACCTTTTCTTATAAATTGGGGTCTATGATTGTGTGTGATAGAGAGTGTGGTTACGGTTTTTTTTTTCTCGAAAGAAATTTTATTTTTAGCTAAATCTTAATATAAAAAAACTTAGACTTAAAATTTCCTATCCACCATCAACGAAAACACACCTTTATGAAGCGGTTAAAACCATTATACCGAACATCTCGTAGCATAGAATCAACCGAATATCCATCTCAAACTGTTGAACATAAACCTCCGGCCGAATGGCTTCAGCCTTTTCAATTTAAATATGAAGACTCAACTGAATTTCAGTTGAGTTCTTCAACCAAAAAACAACATACCAAAATGTCTAAAATAACTCGTAAAACAATAACAACTACAACGAGTGAAAGCTCTAAGATAACATTCACTAAAATCTTATATGATAACTTAGAAAATGTAACAGCTAACTTAAATGAGACTGTTCTCAATCGAGAAACAATGCGTAACTGTGATAAAAACTTAACTAAGCTAACTGTTTTTTACAGTAACACTGATAAACTTAATTGTTTCGAGACCCAATTCAATCAGTCTTTACTTAAATGTATTGACGATTTATTAGAGACAAAATTAATGCTTAAAATAGGTATCTTATATTATGTTCAGTTACAACCATTGTTCATATCGAAAAATAAAATGAATTGTTTTGATTCGAAAAATAACTCGATTGATTGGTCGATGGTAACTGGACCGGCTAAAATCGAGGACGACTATGAAGATGAAACAAATAATAGCTTAGACTATTCTACTACTCGTAAAAGTGAATTGAGTACGTCAGCTGAGAGTGAAGGTTTTATGAGTGATTCGGAAAATTTAAAAAATTCATTTACTTGTACCTTCATAACTAAAAAATCAACTAATCGCAAGAAACTAATTTGGAAATTGTATTTGATACCAAAGAATCAAACTTGTTTACAAATGAATGATATTCAAAGTTTAAGTAAAATAAACGAGTTGAAAAATTTTGATTTAGGAAATTTCGGAATTTTTACCACGTCTGTAAACACTAAAAAAATACCTAGTACAACAACTATTTTGAATAATATTAGTAATATTAATAATATAAATAATAATCAAGAACCACAAAGTCAAGAGTCAGATAGATATAATGATGACATTAAAAGCATTAGTCATTCAACTCCATTTATCAAAAGTAAGATATTTAAAATAAAAACAAACGATATGCTTTTAAGAAAAATTAATTTTTTTTTTCGTAATTTTTTTGGTATTACAATTGGACAAACTGCAAAGCCTTTCTTTCAGTTACCATCTTTTTTGACTAATAAATTTATTTTAATGATACTAATTGCATCTAGTTTTGGATTCATATTGTTGGCGAATGGTATTCTTTACATCATATTAAAAACAAAGTAATTTTTTATGTTATTTTTTAGTCAGTTTTCCTTACTTAAACTTTAAGTTAAAGTATAGTAATCACTCGTTTATATCACTCTTAAAAATACCGTAATATCTTGTACTGTGAAACATTGCGTTACAATCCAAAATTTCGAATTTAAATGCTGCTTCAAACACGTAAAAATGAATATTTTTTTAAAAAGATAAAAGCGGCATTTAAAGTGCAATTCAAAAAAACTTTTGTAAATAAAAACCGAAATTT
>NTPY01000188.1:189209-206748 GCA_002922825.1 Brachionus calyciflorus
GCTTTAATTTTTAAAATTTCAGTTTTAAATGCCGAATTTATCTAAAAAAAAAATATTCTTTTTTACGTGTTTAATGCGTATGGCAAAACTAGAAATTTCGAATTTAAATGCCGTATTTCTTTGCAAGGTAATACGGTATATTCTAATTGTGATTTAAGTGAATTAATTTAAATAAAAATGTCTGTTCATGTATTTTATCTGGAATAACCTTATTGTTATTTAACTGAGCGTTTACTATATATTTAAAATCGTTTTTTTCTAACTGAACAATTTAAGAAATAATTATATAAAAAAATAGTCCGATCTAAATTGTTTTGGAAATATAAAATTCTGTGAATTGTTACAAAATCGATGTTGAACTTTTGGTTAAAGATTAATCTGGTTAGTCCAAAATTTTTGGTTCGAATTATTTTTTTGACCGTCTAACAAATTGTATTTACATAAAATTTTAAAAAATCCTAAAGGAAAACTCTCTAGTTAACTATTCTAAGGTTTCGAAATAACTCCAGATATGTTTGACTACCGTAAAAATTACTACCTTGGTTGAAATGCGTTTGTCACATGGAGTCAACTGACGTCAGTGTTTGTTTTACATCCAGAAAAAAATTTTAATTTTTCATGAAGCTAGCTGACGTCAGCAAAATTTTAAACATGACATGTGACAAACGCATTTCCACCACGGTATTAATTATTTCATGGGTCAATCATTATAAGAATCTGGAAAATATAATAGTCTTGATTCTTCGATGTAACAAAATCCAATTTATATTTTTTAATTCGTACTATTTTTTCATCAATTGCCATTGATTAGATCTTTTAATTATAATCGTTTTTAGAAATTTTCTTTACAGCTTTATTTTTATTAGATTAATTGAACCTTTCTTTAATATCTTAAGGTACCCGTAAAAAAAATTAATAATTTTTATTTCTGCGTTTTTCAGACTGACGAAAAAACGTAGAAAAGGTTTAAAAAACGTTAAATTATAAAAATAGAAAACAACGATATTTTTTGGCGTTTTTACGGGTATTCAAGAATCTTTAGAAAATTATTCGATAATTTTTTTTTCAATTTAAAAAAAAATTTAAGTTTGAAAAAGAAATTAAGTTTTTTTTGTTTTAAAGAAAATCTGCAACGAATAATAACTTTTCAATGTCAATGAATAATCGTCTTTTACAAAACTATTTGGATTTAAGTGTAAATTCAGAGAATTCAACAAAAACAAAACCAAATCAAAACACTAAACGCAAAGGAAAATTGAAGTCTTCGTCAGCCAATAGTGATACAGCGACAATAATCGATTCATGTTCGGACGTTCGTACAATTGATGATCAAAATGATTATCAATACAACCAGAATGAGAGAAAAATAGATACAATTGAACACATACAAATGAATAATAGTGAAAATTTTAATTCCATATCAGGTGTAATTAGCGGAATGGACAGTCGATTAAACATGAATCAATTTAATAGCAACTCAATTCGACCATCGGTTGATGATTTATTGAACGTTTCATCAATCGAAATAAATCGAATTCCTTCAGTTAAAAAACCAATTTACTCAGTATCGACAATAGCGACTCAAGCCGATATGGATAAAGGAACAATAGTAGCAGAGAGAAAAGATTTTAAATATCGAAATCAGGACATGTCTGATGTTGAATCACAAATATTAAGCATTGAATTAGACTGTTATGCATCTGTGGGTGATTGGTGTACAAATTCAAAAATAAATCAAGGACAAAATTTAAAATCGTCTGCATCTGTAACCGTAAACGATTACGTCGCTTTTAAAAATTGTTTAAATTTTCAACTCCAAGCAGCAAAAGCCATGGCGAGTAAATTAGAAGATCAAAGTATATCACCAATAATACACGAATTCAATTCAGACTCGAAAAATCATCCCATTAAAAATCGCATGATTGTTCGAATATCATCAATTAAATCAACGTCAAATCGATCACTAGAAGATACTAAAGAGTCAGCTCTCATATCACAAACAGAAGAAGATGGCTTCAAATTTACCCCAGCCTCGTCATCCTCATTTCTAATAGAACCATCTAAAAATTTACCTAAATTAATTTACGAAGCCTATCAAACAGCGTTGAATGCATCCTATTCAAATTCGAAAAATCCAGACGAATTTCTAAAATCATTTCAAAATAATTTATACATGAATTTGGACTCTATACCAAATTTCAAATCAATTCATGGCAGCCTAATGAATTCGAAAGAATTTATTGAAAATTTTTTGAGAGTAAATTTAGTAAAAAATACAGAGAAAGAAAGAGAAATTGGTTTTAAACAATCGAGTACATTGAACACTATTCTAGATGGTAATGAATCGTGTAGTTCGAGTAGATTAGAAGAGAGTTTTATGCGTTGTTATCAGGCTAATTCAGATAGTAAATTTCAAAAGGATCCAAATATGATTTATTCCCAAGTTGAATCGGATGGCGAGAGTTTTAAATCGTCATACATGTCAACAAACTCGAATTTACCTGAGAAAAAAAATGAATCGACTTCGTCAGTAGACAAAGAGGTATCGGCTTATAATTTACCAGAAAATTTTGGTTTAAATAAAGCTGAAAAATTTAGGAAAATGTTAGATCAAGAAAAAGAATTGTTAGAATTACACCGAAAAGTTAAAAATTCTGAGCCCACAGAAACACCACAAAAAATATTTCAAAAGCATGATTTACAAGTATTGGCAAATTTTCAAGATGAAGAGTATTCCACTGATGAATACAATTATATAAATAATCAGCCGATTGTCAATGAAGATGAGTACGCATCGTCGTCGAATGAATCCAAAAATGTTCGATTTTCCGACAACGTTAGTTACATTTAGTCCCAGAAACTAAACACGAATTGATTTTTTAAGAGAACCAATTTTCAGAAAAAAAACAAATTTTCTATTTAACCAATTAGATTATTTATTTTGTATAAAAAAAAGAATAAAATTTTTTTAAATTTAAAATATTAATTTTTGTGTTTTTGAGTGGACTGAAAATTTTCATAGTCCGAGTCAAAACACGGGGGAAAGGGAAAAAAATTTTTTTTTGTTTTTTTTTGTGGTTAAAATTTTTAAAAAGAAAAAAAAACGAAAAATTAAAACAGCACAACAACAAAAATTTTACTAGATAAAATTAAGCAAATTAATTGCGCTATTAATTGGAAAAAAAATGCCACAAAAAATAAATTATTTTCGTTTGCTTTAAAAAAAAACATGGACTAAAATTTGCTTAATTTTTTCGAGTTGAAATTTTTTTGTTGGCATTTATTTTTCGATTTTTTAATTTTATCTTTTTTTAAAAAAAAATTGTAAAATTTTTGTGTGTGTGTGTGTTTGAATTTTTAATTTTTTTTTTTAAATTTTTTAACTTAAAAAAAAAACAAAAAACTAATTTTTTTCTCTTTTTTGTCTAGCCGTGTTTGTCGGACTTGGTATTTCAGTTGCACTTGTCGCCTTTATCATAAATGCTGCAATTTGCTATTCTTGTCATAATAAGTAAGCTATTTATTTTTTTTCTATATTCCTACAGATCTGCAAAATTTCCAAAGCTTAGCAGTATGAATAATAATTGCTTTTTTAGCGAAAAAAAAACTAAGAAAATACGGTTATTATTTTATTCGGAACAAATTTACAAAAATAATATTTGTTTTAAAATTTAAAAAAATATTATTAAATAAAAAATCACTGTTTTAAACGATTAAATTTTTTTAAAAAATGAAACATGCCATAAATTTCTCAACGATTTTCACAAAAAAAAGATTAAAATTTATAGCATTTACTATCAGACATTTCTACATAAAACTAAGGTGTTGGTTAATTTTATGTTGTAAAATTAAGCATGAAATTCGTACTGCTAAAAAAAAATTCACTTACAAAAAATTAGATTGCTTTCTTTAAAAATCCACCTTTGCCAAAATTATATAATATTCTTCATAGGCTAGGAAATTTTCTTTACACTTTGCTCTTAAATTAAAAATAGAGGTTTATGTAAAAATTAAAAACCTTAATAATAGTAGATCGGCTGATATACAACAATTTAGAAATAGTGTATTGGGCAAGCGTAAATTCACTATTGATGTTGGAAATATTGGTTCACTCCGTTTCTCCGAATTAAAAGAGACTTTAGCTGATATACCAGCAAAGCTAAAAAATTTCGTCTACAAGACTATGGGTAGAAACAACCAACCTAAAAATGAAGAAGCTTACTATGAAGGATCTTATAGTGACGGTCCTAATTATAATGGGTTCGGATCAATTAGTCGAGCATCTAGTTTTTCAAGAAGTGAAAGAGGAATGTACAACAGCGGGGTTGAATCAGAGTATAATGCATCTATTTTAAGCGATTCGTGTTCAGTTTCTACCCCACCACCACTACCACCGCCTCCTCCTCCACAAATTCCACCACCAGTACCCGAGAAAACCTACCAATCAGCCAATAAAGCCTTATCGAAAAAAAAAGTCCAAAAAGAAGAGGATGACTATATGAGTGAAGAAGATGCGTCCGAAATTGATTATAAAACTCGTGAAAAATATTAGGAGCTTTTTTTCTTTTTTAAATTTTTGAGATTTAAATTAAATATTTAGTTAAAATTTTTTGACAATAAAGTAGACTATTAAAATTTCGGCTTTCTTTTTGCTCACTTCTTGGCTAAACTAATCTAATGCTTAAAAACTAAAAAATAAATAAAACATGACTAATGTAACCCTATTTGAAAGATCGATATCAAAATTGACTCTAATGACAGCCGAAGAAGTTTTCAATACATGGGGTAATACAAGTATTAACTCTCAACAGCAATTAGAAGAAATTTCCGAAGTTTCGACGCGCTCAAATGAAAAATTAAAATCAAGTCAATTTAATACGATCATAAAAGGGAAATTTACAGTTATTAATGGCAATACATTAGTTAGAACAGCATATGATTGGAATAAAAAATAATAATTTGTTGAATTTTTATTTCGTTTTCTTTATTTTATTTTTCAACGCAACTATTAAAATTTTTTCAATTTGTTAATTTATATTTTCGTTAAATAAAAAGTTTAAAAATTAAAATGTGATTATTTTTAATCTGAAAAAAAAATTTTGGTTCTGTTTCTAAGATATTTGTTCTAAAAGTTTAAACTTAAAAGCAACAAAATTAATTTTTAAAAAATCGTACATGCTAGTTTTAAATTGTACTGTATGTTACAATTTGAATCTGACATCTTATGTTACCTTATGTGTCGCATATCGGTTCGGAATTTGGGTCATTCGGTTATGTGAACGTATGCTCACTTAACAGGTGATCATTTTATGTTCATGGGTTAACTGAACATTATATTCAGATAATATTTTGTTCACGTATTGGTGAACAAAAACTTCAATATTTTCATCTAAAATTTCACATATTAACATAATCAGTGGCGTAGCTGGCCCTCCCAAGGATCCAGTCTTTAAGAGCAAAATTAAATTTTTATAACAGGAAACTAACGAAAAAAAAATTCTAAAGTATAAATTTAAGCGGAAAAATGGCGTTAGAAAAAACAGTAGCTGAAAATTCGGAAATTAAATAAAGTTACATAAATTTAAAATAGAAATAGTTTGAAAAAGTTTAAGCGGTCACCCATTTGAGTGTAACATTTGTGGGAAATATTGTAAAGAACAGACGGTTTTGAGTCATATTAATTAACCAATCACATAAGGAGCATATTTTTTTTTCAATTTTAATCATTACTACAGTAAACCCTCTTTAATCTGAAAACATATGTTTAAATAACCGACTAGGTCCAAGAATTTTTTGTTCAGGTAAAATTAAGTTTTGGTCACGGATTATTGAGTTAAATTTTTTCAAAAAATATAAATTTTTTGAGGTAATTCTTATTAAATTAAAAAACGAAAGAAAAAATATTTTGATATAATTTTGGGATCTTAATCACCGTGATTTTTAAATTTTTTTTTAAATTGGAATCTAGACATTTATTATTTAGGTATTAAATTTTTTTTCAAAAAATTAAAGAAAGTTTATATTGAAAATTTTATTAAAAAACAGCAATCAAATATTATTTAATCGGTGCTTCGACTACTTTCGATGTAGGTGTAATATGATAAGAGCTTACATACTTGACTGGTTGATTTCGACTATGTGAACTAGTATCATAAATTACAGTACTTGAATAGAAAGATTCATTTTTGGTTTTGATTTTTTCAACATAATTATACTCTGAAAAATCTTTTAATGTCTCGGTAAAATTGCTCAAAGAATTGGTCATTTTTGAATGCTTATCGATTTTTTTATTCAATTTACTCGTTGAGACAATAGTCGATTTTTGAGATTCATGACTTTTATTTTTGTTTTTTTCTCTTTTCAATTGAGCTACCAAGTCTAAATTTTCGGACTGTAATTGCTTTATAATCGAATTTAAATTTTCGATTTCCTTGACTAAATCTTGATATTTAGTTTGCATTAAATTATTTTGTGTGCTTAGCTCATTTTCAAAACGAAGCCTAGCACTATTAAGCTCATTCAGATATTTCAGCTTAAGCTCTTCGTTTCGACACTCTTCATCTTTTAATTTTAATCTTAGACCATTTATTTCTGATTGTAAACTCCTATTAGTTTTAGACTTGACTCTTATCTCAGTCGTATGCGAATTTCTTAAATTATTAAATTCATTACGAATTCGTGTTATTTCCATGCTGTTAAAATCTCTCATACGATTCAATTCTGCATTAAGTTTTAAATTCTCTTCATTCAAACGTAAAATGCTTGATTTTAAAGATTTAGTTTCAGGGTTATCAACAGAGACATTATTCGAAATTCGTTTTATAGAACCTTTCTTTTCATTTTCGAATTCAAAGTCTTTAAATTTAGCCTCAAGTCCCAAATTTTCCTCACCAAAATTATGGAATCCTTCCTTTTCATTTTCCTTTTAAAAAAATGATGAAAATAAAAATAAATTTTTTAAAAAATTAGGATAGCATACCGTGAATAAAACTGGATTTTGAGTGGATTTTTCTTCTGGTCTTGAATTCAAAACTGTTGAATCTGATTCAAATTTTTCATTTCGGTAAACTCTGGTTTTTTCCAACAAGGCTTTTGACTCATTCAAATCGGTAAGTATTTTGTTTATTTCAAAGAATTGACTATCAATTCTTTCGAATGAATTTGTTATAGTTCCAGAACTCTTTTAGATTTGATTTTTAGTTTAAAAAGAAAATCTTTTTTTATTTATAAATAAATAAATACCCTCAAGGATTTTGAGATATTATTTTGTAGATCATCAATTTGAGCTCGTAGTACATTTTTATTTGATTTTATATTTGAATTTGTCTCGCGCAAATTGTTTATTTTTGATTTTAGATGATTTATTTCCTGAAAGAATTTAAATTTTTTGGTGTTGTTGATTTTCGAATTGTTTTTCAAAGGGTTAAATACCTCTACCAAAGATTCTTTTTCTAAATTTTCTGATGTGAGACATTCCAAATCTTTGAATTTAACACTTTTTGTAGATGATGATGAACACAAAAACTCATTTTTTTCTTTCAAATAATCACAGCTTTCTGATCTAATTTTAATTCTAGTAAGCATTATTTTAAAAATCAAATTCGTGCTCTCTACAGGCTAACAAAATATAGAAAGAACAAAAATCTTTTAGGCTTTAAAATTTTGGTATTTAACTTGAGTAAACATTATTTCTATTGCTTTGGTTACAAAATAAAGACCAAAGTAAATTCTAAGTTTTATTCGATTTGCTTTTTAAGTTTAAGTTTAACTTTAATTAAGATTTTTTTTCGGATTAAAAAGTTACGTAATTTATCAACATATCAACAAAGGAAATTAATTAATGTAAAATTTTTTATAAAGTAATTTAATTTTAAAATTGAATATTCTCTGAAGGAAATTAAAAAAAACTTAACTAAATAATTCAAGATTACCGTAGAACCTTGCTTATAGGCGACTAATAATACATTTTTTTAAAATTCAAATTCATACTCAACAAAAATGAATTTATTTCATGACTTTGCTGATAGAGCTTACTAAATTAAAATTTTTTTATTTCCGTTTGTCTTAAAAAAAAGAAGGTTTAGGGAGACACTTTAAAAAAAAGTCAATTGATTAAATTGCAACTTTCTTACTAATAGTTTATGAAGTACGATTTTAATTTTGATAGTAAACTATGTCATTAAAAAAAGATAGGCACATTATTTAGTATTAAGTTCATGTGGAAGCTTTTTAAAATAGCTAAAAATTAGCATCAAAAAATAAAGTTACATTGCGATAAAATATCATTGGAAGCAAAATATTAATTTTATTAAAAATTTTTGTCACTATTATAAATTATTTAAAAATTATTTTAAGTAAAATTTAAAGAATTTAAAATCCTTGCCTGAGAAACCAAAGAAGGAGTCAAAGATGAGGAAAGGAGTTATAAATCCTCTAATGATTTAAAATAATTCTCCAAGAATTAAAGTAAGATTTAGACTAAAAGATTTTTTAAGAAGTAGTGCAAGGCACACCAAAATTTTTTAATCTGAAAGTTCTTATTTAGGGTGTCAATAAAAAAGTAAGAATTACCCGTTAGTATGAGCGTATGAACTACCTTTCTAAAATTATTACCTCTATAACATAAAACCACCAACCAACAAATTAAGGAAATACTGTAGAACATTACTGAGTTTATTCGACTTCTCAAAAATATAGTCGAATTAAACAATAAAATTTGTGAGTCTAATTATATACAGCAGTTATAACGAAAAAGAAGCGTGAGCGTTACCGTACCGTTACCATTACCCATTACCATTACCCATTACCATTACCCATTACCATTACCCATTACCATTACCATTACCCATTACCATTACCCATTACCATTACCCATTACCATTACCCATTACCATTACCCATTACCCATTACCCATTACCGTTACCATTACCATTACCGTTACCATTACCGTTACCATTACTCATGAAGAAAATTTTTTTTATTATGTATTTTTTTTTATTATATAAAACTTAAAAAAATAAATCAATACATAATAAAAAAAATTTTCTTCATGAGTAATGGTAACGGTAATGGGTAACGGTAATGGTAACGGTAATGGTAATGGTAACGGTAATGGGTAATGGCAATGGTAACGGTAATGGGTAATGGTAATGGGTAATGGTAATGGTAACGGTAACGTTAATGGTAACGGTAATGGTAACGGTATGGTAACGGTATGGTAACGGTACGGTAACGCTCACGCTTCTTTTTCGTTATAACTGCTGTATACCGAAAATAATTTATACATCAACTATTTTTTAAAATGAATTTAATGAAAAGAGCTCAAATTAAAATTTTTATTACTATACCAATCTCGATTAAATATTTAAAGATGCACGTCATTTCAACAATTTTATGCCTGTTTTGAACAAAAAAAGACCTTTCTTTTTTTCTGAATAATTAGTTAAATTTTTGAATTGAAAATTTCGCTATGTTAAATCGATTACCAATTTCAAATATCGTAAGCTTTAGGTACCTCAACACAAAATTTCATTAAATAATTCAGTTTTCAAAGTTTTTAAATCTTTCTAAATATTGGAAAACCATTTGACAAGATTATTTTCTATTTTAGATTTGTAAAAAAATTAAAAACACAATTGAAAAATTTTGAAAATGGAAAATAGAAAAAAAATCTTGCCATTTTTAACTTTTTCTAAATTAATTCGACAAGTAAGGATTTTGAAGATTTCGAAGATCTAACACTCCGGAAAGATTATTTCTAAAATTAATAAAAATTGTCTGAAAATGGGCTTTCTGTGAAGATACGTTATTGATTAGACATGAAATGATTAATAAATTAAATTTATTTATGATTTATCTTAACTCTTGACTAAAGTATTTTGGTCATGAATTATTTTATCTTGAAAAAGTGAATTTCCATAGCAAAATTTTTAAGTAAAAAATTCAACTAGATGGTCATAAAATTCAGAGGTCACAGAAAAATAAAAAATTTATATTACCTTGACTTGGTAGAAGCTTGATTAGATTTACGTGTTTCTTCAAATTTTGATTTTTGCTTATTTTTGCTTAAATCTCCCAGATTATTTTCTATATCCTTTAAATTTAAAAAACTTTAGTATAAAAAGTTTTTCTCAATAAAAGTCAAATGGTAAATTACTTCTAAACTTTGGTATAATTTTTTAAATTGATTGAATTTTTTTTCAATAGACAATTCATTATCATAGTTTGTGTCAAAACCTTTATTAATACTTGTTGTCGTGAAGTTATAATTTAAGTTATTTTTAAAATCATTTAAATTTCCATGCGAGGTTTCCATTTTTAGACAAGACATTTTAGTTAATATTTAACACAAATTTAAAAAAAAAATCTTTGACTAATCGACCAAAAAAAATTTTTTGAACTGCCTCAAGATTTTATTTTAGTACTTAAAATTAAAAATCTAAATAAACTTAATATTTTTTGAAGTAAGAATTTAAAAATAAAAAAAAAAATTTTTTGTTAATTTACTCACTTATTGTGATTAAATAACAAAAAGATTTCGAAAGTTATTATTCAATTTTTCACTAATAGAAAAAATACTCAAATAAATAAGAAAAAAAAGCTAACGGATTTTAAATCCTTATATGCCTAATAATAAAAAATAATTTGTATTAAAATTAATAACCCAACTCTTTTGGAGGTTTCGAATTTGTATATGATTTCATGTAAACAAGACATTTTAAGCATATAATATTTTGTTATTGTCAGAAAGAATACTTATGGTTTAAAATAAACAAATAAAATTAAAGCCGTTATTTTATTCAAATTTAGATGAAAAGTTTTAAGAAAACAGGGAAAAGAAGTTCTATGAAGCTAAGATTGAAAATTTAATATTAAAAATGTTTGTAGAATTTCGAAAATTTCAAGTTTTTTTTCCGACAAAAATTATGTAATACGTATTTTTTTTAAAAATAACTTTCAAATTCTTAACTTAACTTATTAAAATTTCAAAACAAATTAGAAAGCCAAAAATTATATTTTTATGTGTATTTTTCCCTAGAAACTCGGATTATCTATAAGCGTTCTTTTTTTTTTAATTAGCTCAAGATAAGGCTCAAGAGTATTTTAGATTTTAAAAGTGTAACTTGAGATTTTTTTTGAGAATAATTAAAAAATTTTATTTGATTAATTATTTGGACACGAATTAGTAGACACTTTTTTTCAAATTTTTCTTCTGGAATAAATGATATATTTTTGCAAGCAAACCTAATCAGAATTTTATCTTGACTTTTGAAAAGTTTAGCTCTATAAGCTAACAAAATTTGAAAGAAATTAAGTAAAAAAAAAAGTCGTTAATTTTTACCATTAAGTCACAAATTTTTTTTAAACTTTAATTGTTCTATTTGGTAACGTATTTATTCCCTAATAATAACCGCAGTTATCCGGATATGGACATACCATGACACTTTAAACGTTTGCGCAGTACTCCAGGAATAAATCTGAATATTGTGGTAAAACCATGTTAAAAACGGGTTATTTTGAGAATTTTTTTTATTGATAAAAACTGGAAATAATTAGAAAAGTACCGTAAACTCGCCCAAACAACCCCGGGGTTAAAAATCGTAAATTTGGTTTTTTTAATTTCTCGTATTCTTGCTTTTACTGCGAAACTCTGTCGAAGAGGCAAAATGGGAACTGATGCTAGAGAACAAATGCAATTGGGAAGCATACTTCAGCTTCATCCTCCTATCAAACATCTACAAGCAGATGTTCAATATTAGCGTTCATTGCGTGGAATCCGCTGCTAACCCAGCGGACGCTCCCTCAAGATCGGGAGCACAGTACTGGCGTTGCCAACCTTACGCTATTCCACCATGTGAAAACCTATAAATACTTTGTCATTTTTATTTAATTTTTATTATTTCCTTTTTGTAAAAATAAAACAAATACTGGCCCGAGGTCATCGGCGACAATTATCGATCCTAGAAAATGAATTACGCTAATGGATTTTGGAACAAAGACTCCTAGAGTAAATTGTTGACGGTAAATCAATCAAAAATCAAGCTTTAAAGATCTCAAGCCGTCATTTGCTGAGTTTTAGAGTTTCAGTCGGATAGTTTAGAAGATTTCTAAATCGTTCAAATTTTTTACTAAGGCTAATAACAACTAGCGGCGAAAATTCTAAAGAAATAGTTTCAATTGAAAAATTAGATTCGAGAATTGAGCCAAACCGGCATGTTTTGCAATGTTATAGAAGATAAATTAATAAATTTGAATTTCAATTGTAAAAATTTGAATCAAGAATTGGGCCAAACCGGCATGTTTCTAAAGATGATTTAAACAATCCATTTATGATTTAATTTTTTTAAATTTCTAATCTAGACTAAATTGATATGAATCAATAAAACTAAAAAGATAATCTTTACGATGATTCAGCGATTAAAAGCTTGACGAGTAAAATTGTTGGAGTCAAACATCATAACGGTTAAGACTTATCAAGGCAAAAAATTTAGTTTTTTGGAATGTATGAGCGAGAGTCCAAGAAATTCTTATTTTCGTAGTCTATAATCGTGGTGCTTTAACTTTGTTGAATGTAATTAATTATAAACAGTCAGGTCTCACCACATACTTTAGTCACATTTTTGTTTTATCACTGAAAAATTGAAGAACAAATCGCCAATAGAAAAAATTTTATGTTAGATCACCAATTTTAGTCACCATTTCTTATTTATCACTGAAATATATTTATTTTTATCATTACAATGCATAATAAATTTTAGCTCTTTTATCGCACCATTTTCTAGAAAAATTAATTTTTAATGACAAACAAAAATTAAAAAAAAAATATTTGCATTTAAAGTCATACCCCGGTTATATCACTATGCATTTAAATCACATTTCAGTTATTTCACAAATTTTGATCAGAATAGAACATTTTAATTCAATTACATTAAAATTTCCCTCACTTAATTCACTATCACGCCTTGAATATTGTCCATATTGTAGAGAATATTTATAGAAAATAGAAATATGTGGAATGGCTACAATTTTACCCAAAATTTAGAAAAATTTAAAAATCAAAGTAGAAATATTTTAGGCTTTTCTTTAGTGCCCCCAAATAATAAACCGTAGTCCGATTTTCGGTGTTTTTGGAGCCTAATAACTCCTCTAAGTTATAAAAGATTTAATGTCAAACTTATTTATTTAGTAGTTTAACTAAGTCTCTTTAATTCTTGGGAAGCAATTTTTAAATGATCATTTTAAAGATACGAAAAAAAATTGTCAAAGTTTGAATTTTTACTTTTTTGGCCAAAATTTAAAAAAAAAAATGTTTTTTCCTTAGTTTTTTTTGGAAATAACATTAGAATTGAAAATATCCTTCCCAAGAATGATAAAGAATTAAACGTTATACAAGATAAAAAAAGAAGATTTTATTCAATTGTAATTAATATAAGTTATTAGATTTTTGGTCGACTACGGTTTATAATTTGGGGCACTATACAAAACAAATAAAAGATGGTCCCAAAACTAAAAATGTGACATAATTTTGTGACTTAAACAAAATTACTTTTATTATTAAATTAATGAAATAAAATCCGTTCTTTAAATTTTTTGTGTTAATGTTTTTATCAAAATGATATTTAATTATAGTGTCACTCTAGTGAGAGATGAATGTACGACAGATTCTATTCTCCATATGAAGAAGATTTTTCAATTACATAGATCGATTGTCCAAATGATAAAGATCTACTTGTACTTGTAAAATTTATTTGGCGAGTTTTTAATAAGACATTTTTTCGAAAATTCGACAAAAATAAATTTTTTTTTTAATTTAAAAAGAATATATAAATTTATAATATTTACAAGAAAGTTTATTTTTTAACTTTAAATTTTTTCTTTTTTATTTTCTAATTTAAATTTTTCTTTTTTTTCAAATTTTTTCGCCAAAATATCGACGATTTGGGAATTAGTGGACGTAAAAAATTTATTTTCTAACTAACTTTTTTCTCGTACTCGTCACAGTAATTTTAAAAGTACGAGTATGACTCGTACTCGTAAAATACTCGTTTTTTGGTACTCGTAAACAAGTCTGCTAAAATCCTTTTAAGAAAAATACCTAAAAAGTATTTTAAGTAGTATCCATTCATTTTTGCTGGAGTACGGGTACGGGTACGGCGTTAATTCGGGAGCAGTGCAGTATTAAAAAATGATACAATACTTAAGTATTGAAAGAAAAATATAGCATAAATTATAAGCACCCCTAATTGAAAGCAAAAAAAATGTTTTTGAATCAAACTTCTTTATTTGTCGCACTTCTTTATTTGTTTATATGCTCACAAATTTCATATTTTTTTTATTTTATTTTGATTCTGCGCTTTTTTAAAAATATCAAAGCTTATTGACAAATTTTTTTTTTGAAATTTTTGAATAAAAAATGCAAAATAGACACGAATCAAGCTTGTTTAAACGAAAAATTCAAATTTTCGAGGAAGATCAAGAGCTTAGTAAATTAATCAGTCAACAACCATGGATAAATACAAAGCCTGAAAGTCTCAACTCAAGTTCGAAACGTACCGAGTATAAACATAGCATTTCTTATCATTACAAAAAAATATTTAATTTTTTGCATGAGGACATACTGGAAGATTCATTTGATAAAAACGAATGTTCAAGAGTATTCGATGCCAAAATTTTAAATTCAAATTTTTTCCAAACAAGTAAAGAGCATGATATTCAAAATATTCTCTGTTACAATATATCAAATCAAAAGTTAATTCTTTCAAAATTTATTTATGGACTTCCATTTCAAATTTTTTTGACGTCTGTAATTTTTTTAAACTCGATAATGTTAGGCATTCAAACAGATGACAACTTGAAACAAGAGTATCAATCTGCTCTTGAATTTTTAGACAGCTTTTCCAATGCTGTATTTCTAATTGAATTTATTCTCAAAATATCCTACGGATTTAAAATATATTTTTACAATTTATGGAACATTTTCGATTTTTTTTTGCTTTTTATTGGGCTTATTTCTTTGTTATCAGACCTCGAATATTCCAAGTCATTCAGTGCTAGTAGATTATTTAGAATTTTTAGAGTACTTAGAGCTTTGAGAAGTCTAAGATCTCTTCACATATTGAGTAAATTACAATTAATTGTAAACACTTTTTTTAAATCAATTTACGATGTTGTGAATATAGTTGCATTAATGTTGTTAAGCATGGTTATGTTTAGTCTTTTCGGTTGTAGTTTTTTTTCAGGTAAAGTGAGTGATTATTTCAAAAATTTGGACACTGGGATGTTGACTATCTTTTATTGTGCCACTAGAGAAGGACTTACTGATCTATTTAATGTTATGTCAGATACTGATGATTTTTTCATGGAAATTAGTTGGAAATTTTTTGTCATTATTCTAATTATTTTATTCGCTTTTATATTGACGAATTTAATTGTCGCAGTTGTTGTAACAAACATGCAGCAAGCGTTAAAAGACGAAGAAAATAAAGATCCGTTGACAATAAGTGAAAATGAGCATAAATTTTATGTTGAAGATTTATTAGAAAGTGAACATGATGCTAATGTACAATTACCTGTTATGGAAAGTCATTTACAAGACTTGTCTATTGAAAAACTTGAGAAACACTGTTTTCTTTTAAATAGCTTAAATGAAAACTATTCAGAATATGGAAAATTGTTAGAGGATTTAGAAAAAATTTTGATTGTAGTGGAGGATTTGAATGATAATTTTAATGTAGAGAGTAAAGTCACTGATTTCGAGGACGATGAAGAAAATGATAAAAGTGAATCGGATGAGTATACGAGTAAAAAAAGTGAAGATGTTGATTGGGAAAATTTTGGTAATGAAGGTGATATTGTTAGCAATTTGATTGATTTGGAAAAAAAGAATTTGTTCTCATCGGAAAAAAATTACGATTTTAAATCGATTGGTAAAGCATCAAAAAGCAAGGCTTTAAATGATTTTGAATTGATTTCAAGGCGATCAAGACTTATGAGTTTAGATGATTTGGACAGAAGTGCATCTAAGAATGTTTTTAAAAATAAAAGCTATGTCAGTTTAATAAAATAATTTTTTTGAATAAATATATACCGTAATTACTTTTAACTTGTTGCGTTGCAATTTAATCCAAAATTTCAGATTAAATGCAGCATTTTTTTTCACATTTTTTTTTGGGACCGGCTTATTTTGATAATTTCGAATTTAATAAATGCCGTATTTATCACTTTTTAAATGTGTAAGAATAAATTGAAATTTCGAGTGAAAGTACCTCATGAAATAGCAAGGTATTAGGCTAAAGCCAGAAGAAGAATTTATTAGATTCACACTTGGAATAAATTATTTTGCTTAATAATCATGATTACCAGAGATAATTATTAAATTCATGACATTTTTTTTAAAATAAAATTGACAAATTGTGTATTATATATAAAAAAAACAATTTTTTGAAATATTTTTTGCTGAATGAATTTTCTAAAATTTTTAGCTGTTGGTAACTGTGATTTAAATGTGGTAAACAGATTTTACTAATAATTTTATAAATTTACTGAATATTAAACTTATTTAAAGCTCTCGTAGACTAAAAAATTGAATATTTTTATAAAAAATATATAAAATAAGTTGACAAGATATTCGAAATTTTACAAAAAAATTCTACAACTGTTTTGTTTCTTGGTTTTACTTTAGATTTCGTTTTTTTGATTTTTTAAATTAGAAACGTAGTTTATTTCCACTTATTCAATAATTATTTTTGAATAATTTTTTTACCGTCTTTTGGAGAATTTAAGTTTTAAAAATTCACCCTAAATTCAATAAAATTTAATGCTAAATATCAAATTTTGAAGATTGGTATTGTAATTTTGATTAAAAGCATTATTTTTCCCAAGCAATGACCAATTTCTGAAAAAGTTTTTATGTAGACATTTTGAACTTTAATTGTATGGCAATGTGTGTAAAATGGTAAATAAAATATTGCATGTTTTCTCACATTTATAGAGGATTAAAAAATCAAAATAGCCAAAAAGCTAAAAATAGCGGTTTAGAAATTTTTTAATATTTTTTTCATCCCCTATAAAATTTCCCCTTTAAAGAAAACATGCAATCTTTAAATGTTAATAAATTTTTTTTAAATAAACTTTTTGCGTACATCCTTTACATCCTATATATTCAAAAAAGTCCTCTATCAGTACAAATCAGGCATTTTTGAGGATATATAAAAAGGGATTTTTTTTCATAAAAATAAAAATTAAAACTGAAAAGGAAAAAATAAATGATGAAAAATACCAACTAAAAATGTCTAAGAGGAAATAAAAGACGATCAAAGTGTCAAAAAAGTATTTTGCAATTTTAAAAAAAATTTTTAAAAAATCTATTGCATGATTAAGAGTATTTTACTGTTATTATTTTTGAATGAACCGAACTCTATGAAGAAGATGTGAAAAATAAAAAATTTAAAAGAAAACATTTTAAGGAGAAAAAATTCATTAAGTTAATATTTTATAATTATTATTTTATATTTATTCAGGCCCATGGGCGAAATTCAA
>NTPY01000188.1:208128-240996 GCA_002922825.1 Brachionus calyciflorus
AAAATAGTCATCTGTTGCGTTGCCAAACATGCCCGTTTGGCCATAGTCTTTACCCAAATTTTCACAATTTAGATTCATATTGGTAAAATAGTCATCTGTTGCGTTGCCAAACATGCCCGTTTGGCAATAGTCTTTACCCGAATTCTCACAATTTTTGAATTTTAAGTGAATGATATTTTTTCTATTGTCATAAGCCATTTTATTTAGCTTACAATATTTTTTTTTATTTCTAATTTTTTTTAGAATCTTTTTTACTTATATGCTAAAATTTTTTCTCTAGTCTTTTCTTTTTTTTCAGCTCCAGCTTTAAAATAAATTTTAAAAAAAATATTTTCAAGTACGTTTTTTTTTCTTTTTTGCAACTATAATAACTCTCGCCCTGCTTCTTTTTCTTTTTATTGAAACATCTTTTTTTTTTCATCGAAAGCATTTTATTTTTGAAATTGAGGGAGAGTTATCAAAAATTACATATCCTTTATGTACTAAATTCATAAAAATTTGATTTTTATTAGTTGGTTTCAACTAAAGCCAATTGTTTTTAATCTACAGAGTTGATTTTCTTCGTTTGCTTTTAACGATACATTTTGATAAAATATTTTTACCAAAGCCATAAAACTCTTGCGATTGATTCAATTTTGCCAAGATTGTATTTATTTCATCATTCAAAACTTGTGGATTCACAAGAGCTGTATTTAAGACTTTTTGTTCTTATACTGGAGCTTTGTTGTACTTGTTGAGTTGAGTTGGTTGTTAATGCTGGATTTGTTATGGTTGTAATTGAGCCTGATATTTTTTTGTTGATGCGAACCAAATAAGTCTCCAGTTTGGTGAACCGAGACCACCGAAAAAAGAAGGATTAGTTGAAGTAGTAGATTGAGTGGTTTCTCTCTCGAAGCTAAAGCTAGTTGATTTTGCATTATTATCCGCAGAAGTTGTTGTAATTCCAAAAAGTGAAGTAACCAGCAGTGGCTTTAATTGAATTTTGAATAAAAAAATAAAATAAATTTTTTTATTTTATAATTACTTGGTTTCTTTTCGAATCCTCCAAAAGGTGTGTTTAATCCAGTTGATGGTTGAGTGGTTGAAGATCCGGAAGGAGTGTTTGTAGAAGTTGATGGTTTTCCGAAATTGAAACTTGTATTAGCAGCATTAGTAGTTGATGTATAACCAAAAAGGTTGGTTCCGTTGTTGAGGTACTAGAGCTGCCAAATAATCCGGTTGAAGATGGAGTTGTTGTCCTGACGACCGGAGTGTCAAAATTAAATGAAAAAGGTTTACTCAATATTTTAATCCTTTAATTTCTCAAACAATACATATAAATAAGAAATAAAAAGTTTTTGAATTTTTATTATTCAAATTTCAGGAGCTGTATCTTAGAAAATTTGAAATTAAAAGCAATAATTTTTTTAAAGCTATTTTGATTTCATATGAAAGTTAACATGGGATTAATTTTGAATTGTTTTTAAAGCCGACTAATGAAAGAAGGGTGAAAAAAATGTCCAAACTTTGGATTATTGATAAAAAGTGATCTTTTGCCGAAACTATAACTTTCAAAAAAAAATTCCGTATGTTATTCTGTTTTTAAATCAGCTCTTAAAGCTGAAATTTTCGAATAGCGAATATACTGAGTCTCATCTTTGCCTTGTAGAATCCTTTGTGAAAAAAGAGTGCACTACTTTTTTTTGAAAAACCCTTAAATTTTTTTTTGTATTTTTTAAAATTACTTTTGCTAATTAGAAACACTGTTTTGTGTGTTAAGGTTTTGTGTACTAATGATTTATTTATGGAGTTCTTAATGGAAAATTTTTTACCTTATCCCTTTTTATGGTCAGGATTCGTATATAGAAATTTAGAAACAAAAGAGTCAATTAGTCGTCTGACAAATCGTACAATCGAAAAATACTTTATATAAATTAAGTCTCAATCAATTTTTAAATATTAAAATATTTTAATTTTTAGAAATTAGACAAATACGAATTTGTAGCCGGACCAATTTGTCTTGAAAAACATTGGACGCTTTTTTTTATATCAGTTAAAAATAGAAAAGTTTTATAAATTGATCCTTTTGGTGCTAATGATGTTAAAGAAAAAAAAGCATTAGAATATTGGAAGAAAGTGTTTTTTTTTAATAAATCGATGATTATTTTAATTTTTAAATTTTATTTAAGATTGTTTGCAAAAAAAAGAAGTGAGTTTCAGAATTGTGAATGGGTTCTAGATCGTGTTAATCATTTAAAGCAAAAAAGTAGTGACCGGTTAAACTGTGGTGTCTATGTTAGTTTGTTTATTAGCATTTCTTATCATTACAAAAAAATATTTAATTTTTTGCTTTTAATTTAATTTTAGGTAAAAAACGGTGTTCTAAAAATCGTAATTTTGAGAAAATATCGGTATTTATAGTAAATTACCGATAATTTACGTAAAATTTGGTAAAAAAAAAATTCCAAAAAATTTTTTGGAGAAAAAATCTTTTGAGGTATTTTTTGGAAATTTTTTTTTTTACCAAATTTTACGCAATAAAAAGTTTATAGACACATATGACTAGAATTCATAAACAATAGTCTATAAACAATAATAATTATAATTAATTGATTTAAATGTTATTGCGAGGAACGAGCAGCCGTGACGAGCTTTATAAGCAGATGTGTGCATGTAATGAAATTGTGGGGCGGACAATTTAAAAAATTTTGATGTTGAAAATCAATATTAGTATATGTATGTATAAAATAAAATACATTCAAATTTAATATAAATTATTAGAGATTCTATTTTTTCAATTAGGCGGTACTTAATTTTCGATTTTAATATTTCGTTTTTTTATTTAAGAGCTATTGACCCTCCTCATTGACGACCCCCTCGCCAGACTAATTTTAAATAAAGAAGCTGTATCTGAATTTGAACTTTATATACTATATAAAGTACTATATATTATATAGTACTCTATAGAGTACAGAGATAAACTTGGTCAATTTTAAGTTCTTAATTTTATATTAGGGTTGGGTTTCGTAATGAAATTTCAAAATTTTTTAGTTGGATTAATAAATGTTCCCTTTAAACAAAAATAATTTCTTAAAAAATTCGATATATTACCAATAAAAAAATAGGTTAGGGGTACTTTTCCCGCGATTTCTTAAAGGTGCTTTTTCCACAAAAATTTTAATAATAAAATTGAGGGTACTTTTTCCCCTTTTTCAAAAAGATTCCGATTGATATGAATATTTATTAAGTTTTAATTAATTTTCATGGTAAT
This sequence comes from Brachionus calyciflorus, assembly GCA_002922825.1. Lineage (NCBI taxonomy): Eukaryota > Metazoa > Rotifera > Eurotatoria > Ploima > Brachionidae > Brachionus > Brachionus calyciflorus. Next base: position 211,379 of record NTPY01000188.1, read on the forward strand.
TTAAATTCATTTAAAAAAAATAAAAATAGTGACACAGTAAGATGGTACTTTTGGGTCTTACAAAGAACTATATCTAAGCGAAGATATAACTATTGATGTTTCCATGAATAGAAAAAAAACATGGTACTAGCCCTATTGAACAAAATAAATTTTTGGAAAAAAGAACGGATATAGCTGGTTAATTAAATTATTTTTTTCATTATATCAAATTTATTTCTAGGATTTTTATTTATCTAACCGCTGAGAAAATTAAACTAGAACTAGAAAGTTAAACAATCGACTGTTCTGTATTTTCTTTGATTTTTATTCTCACAAACCCATTTTAGAGTGAATTTAAAAAGCAAAGATTAAAAAAAAATGTGTAACGTACCGTATTGCCTCAAATAGAAGCGCCCTCTAATAGAAGAGAGGATCTTGTATTTGAGGCAAAAACATGTTTTATTCGAGTGAAATTTAAACAAAAAATGATTCAATTACTAGACAATTTTGAAAAAAATTACCGTATTTTCTCAAACAAACGCAATCACAAATAGAAGAAAGTTGCAACTACTTAAAATAAAAATTCTATTTTATTTGAGTTGTTTTTATTCATTTCTGTTTCAAATAAAAGAAAAAAAAACTGAAAACGTTTCCATTATTCGAGACGCTTTTTTCATGGGAAAAATTTTCGAATAGTAGAAATCCTTTGTGGACCGCACTAGCTTTTATTGGCAACATCGCTTTTCATCACTATTTTTAGACTCCTCCTAGAAATAATTTTTGTCGGTTCTTTTATGAAAATAAGTGTTAAATAATTTAATATTCCGTGTTAAAAATATAAATTGAATTTTAATTAGTCGCTTTTCATCACTTTTGCAATAATTGCAAAGAAAATACAGTATTTAAAATAAAATTGAGTTTAAATGAAATAGAGTTTCATCGAAATCTTCGAATACAAGGCTTTTTTTTTTCATTCGGGTCATTTTTTTCATTCAAAATTTTCGAAAAAAAGAACTTGAAAAGAAACCGGTTTGACTTTCTATTTGAGGAAATACGTTAAAAAAAATTGAAATTTTTTACAATCCTTCTTTTAATAAAAACGGTGAATTTCCAAATTTGTTCTAGAAAAATCATTTCTGTTCCAAGAAAAAGGTTCTATAGTGCATCCATTTTATAAACTTATTTTAAGTTCATTTTTAAAGATTTCTAAAGTAAGATATTGTTAAACGCAAAATATCTTTTCAAATAGGCATTCTTTGAATTTTACTTCATATTTCAATGAACTACAAATCAACTCAATAAAACACTTAAACAAGGTGATTTAATTTTAAAAAAAGGATCAAGTATATAATGTGTCAGACTTTGAGTCTGAGTCTTATTTTGACAAAATTTCAAGACTTAGCGTAGAACCGTTAAATGAGTTTAGGGAATCGAATCTCTTATAAAAGAAAAATTTCAAAAAAATTTAAGCTAAATGTATTATAAGAATTTTTTGCTTTAAATTCAAGAAAAATAAAATAAAATAATAGTAAGATTTTTTAAGGAAAAAAAAGATTAGATTGTTGGATTTTGCGAAAATTGGATCGTTAAAAGGTGTAATATCGAAGTATCAAATTTGAAAAAAAAAATGAATCTGAATCGCATATAAAGCTCTGCTTCTCTATCTTATAAATATACCGTAAACGCTTGCAGCCTACTCCAGGAATAAACCAAAATATTCAGGTTTATTTCACTGGAAAACTTCCCATCGACACCATGTTAAAAAATTCTTTTTAATTTTTTAGGAAAAAACCAAAGATTTTTGATTTTATATAAATTAAAATTCAGTTTTGAGTTTTCTTCCTGGATTAATTATAGAATTTTTAATTTTTTTTTGATTTATTTCAATTTTATTAATAACTTCCATTTTGCATGAAATTTTATTTACTATTGACGCGAATTTATTTTAGACAAAAAACAAAAAAAAATTTTCTTATATTTTGTCAATCAAATAATTCAATTCGATAGTTGAGGGTTATTAAATTAAATAATATGTATAATTAATTGCGATAATTAGAGATAAGTTTGTAAAAAACTACTAGTCCTGATTCTTTTATAGCATACACAGATGAATGATGCTATTTGATAAAAGCTAATGTATAATATTTTCATGCACACGCATGTATTGAAATTTTCAAAATTTGAAAATTTTGATAAAATTATAATTTTATTTAATTGATCCTTGTGATTGATTTTGTAAAAATAGTCGTTATTAGTTTCGACTTTTACGTCTTATCATATAATTTTACACATTGCCTTACTAAAACCTTAAAAAAAAACGACAACAATACGTGAAAATAGAAAAAAAGTAATCCAACAATTGAATTTAGACATTTAAATGGAAGATATCGTAAAAAAAGATTTATTTACTCTCAAAAGGATTCAAAAATGGACAAAAAATATCCTAAATCGATTAGAGAAAACATCAAATTTTAATAGCAATTATGTAATATCTCAAAAGTCAAGAACGCCTTCATTTTTACAAAATAACTCGTCAAAAATGATAAAAAATATTATTGAGAGTCAACTAAACGAAAATAAGAATAAATTTATCTATCGTCCTCAACAAGAAACCGAAGAACTTTATGCTTTTAAATACCAAAAAGAATATTATGAAGTAATTATATGTGGTGACGGGCTTGATGAATACACAAGCATATACGATCGTTTAGATGAAATAAAGAAGTGTACTGGAGTGATAAGTCCCGAAATGGTTTTGCCAATTCCAGCAAAAAAAAAACAAAATAGTAAACTAAAAATAAGGGTAAAGAACTTTAGTGATTACAAATCCCTAGTTAATAATTGGCCGCCGAATTCTTTCAAATCAGGTGTTACAGCTCATCCAACTGATCTCAATCTTAGAGTAATTATCTTAGATATTGATCGAAAACTAAAAATTAATAAAGAAAATGTAGAAATAAGAGAGCTTGAGACAAAATATGGACTGTACAATATAAAACGTGTATACAACCATCAAAACAAGCCATCAAATAAAATATTTGCTTCATGTAAAAAAATCAGTGATTTTATAAATGTTCTTAAATTTGGCATTTTCTTTGGTAATAACCAAATCAAACATGTTATTCCGAAAATTATTAACATCAAATTATGCTCAAACTGTGGAAGCCTGAACCACCAAAAAAAAGAATGTATAAAACAACATTGCTGCCTCAAATGCGCCGATCATGGTCATTCAGCCGACATGTGCAAATCCCAATTTGAAAAGTGTATAAATTGCTTAGGTCCACATAAAAGTTATAGTGATTGCTGTGAAAAGTTTTCACGTAAAAAACTCAAAGTCAATCGATTTATTCTTAAAATCCTACTTGGTGAAAATTTTATCTCAGACATTTTCGACATTTTTCAAGTAAATGTGATCCCTAAAAAAGAATTTCAAACAGAAAAAAATTATCAATTAGCCGAGAAAGTTGAGACTGTCTTAACAGATAAAATGCAACAACATGAACTTAGACTCAAACATATAGAACAAGCAAACAATATTAGAACCGAAAACATAAAAGAAATTCGAGAAAGCTTGACTATGATTAATAAAAAAATATTAAATTTTAAGGTTGATTTGGATCAAATTCACTCAAACTGCCAAACAAACAATCAAGTATTTGTCAATAAGCTTCAGAATTTATTTAGATATCTCAAACTTCCTGAAAGCTAAGCCTTGTATTTCTCAACAAAATAAAACTAAAATTTGAAAATTAAAATCTATTATATTTTTTGTAATTTTATTAACTCAAATTTTTTAACACTTCATTGGTAAGGTATTCGTAAGGATTAACGCGGGAAGACTATAATTTGATTGTTGTGATAAGAAATTTATATCTAAATTTTTCCTTACAACGAAATTTCGTTAAAATCGAGGAAAAAAGTAAGAAAAAATTCAATCTCTTAGTATAGTTTTTAATTATCCAGGATTTTGATATTCTAAATTCTGGATTATTACATGCTCGGGATCTTTGATAATCCTACAAATCTTAAAGTGGTCTGATAAACGCGGGAAGACTATAATTTGTTTGTTGTGTTAAGGAATTTATATGTAAATTTTTCCTTTTATCTATAAAAAGCTCAAAAACTTATCTATTTCTGATATTTTACGAAAATTTACAAAAATTTACGAAATTTTACCTTTTTTTACGAAAATTTTCGGGTAAAAAAGTGTAATTTTTACGTTTTTTTTACTTTTTTTTGTTTATTCAATTTTCTCACTTTTAAAACTAAAAATTAACAAAAATAAGTAAAAATGGTGCTTTTTTTGGCCCTTTTCAGTTTTACGCAAATTTACGTAAAATTACGTAATATTACGTAATTTGACGTTAATTAACGTAATTTTACGTAATTTTCCTTTTGTAAATTAACGTAAATTTACGTAAAATTACGTAATTTTACGTCAATTTACGTAAAATGACGTAATTTTACGTCAATTTACGTAAAATTTCGTAAAATCCTCGTGTCAAAACGATACTGTATAAAGAATAAAAAAAGATTTTTCACAAAAAATGAGAATATACAAATTACAACTATTTTATAAAAAGACATATTAGGACATATTTAAATAAAAAAAGTAATTAAAAATCATTTAACGTTTTAGTCGATTTTTAACAAATCTTTTAGCATTTTGTATTGATGAAAAAATTCTCGATTATTATCAAAACAGTAAATGATGCTAGATATAACAAACTTTAACGAGTTTATAAGACCCACATTAGGACATTTGAAACTAAACGTAATTAACTTTTTTATAAATTTGGTGCCACAGTCCGAACAATCAATAAAAAAACGTTTCTCTATACGTTTAAGTTGAACACTTTAGGTTAATTATCATTTTTAATTTATTTTAGCCTCATGGAGAAATTAAAAAAAAATTAAAATTATCATGAAATTAAAATTATCAAACAAAAAAAGATAAAAATTAACTAAGAATTCTCTTGACATAAATAAACTGATATTTCTTTATGACACTAAACACATTATGAAATTTCGTTTAAAAAAAGACCAAAAGAAGACCTCTCACCCGATTAAAAAGTACTAAAAGTGTAACAAATAAAAAATTATATAAATAAAAGTTCCCTCCCGTAGAAAAATTCTAAAAATTAAAAGGAACTAAAAAGTCTACTAGAAATTTACAAAAAAATTTACAAAAAAACTAAATAAAAAAAAATAAAATAAAATAAAAAAATGTTTAAAGGTAAAAAATATAACTTTAAGAAAAACGAATTGTTACAAATCGTATATGAAAAAGAATAAGTTCAGAATATAAAAGTTTCAAATTGATTTCGTATAATTTTTAAATTCAATAATTTATATTCACATCATTTAAATCATGATTTGCATTGCCAAACATGTCGGTTTGGCTCACAGCTGAATTGTAATTGTAACAACTTATATTCACATCATTTAAATCATGATTTGCACTGCCAAACATGTCGGTTTGGCTCACAGCTGAATTGTAATTGTAACAACTTATATTCAAATCATTTATATCATGATTTGCACTGCCAAACATGTCGGTTTGGCTCACAGCTGAATTGTAATTGTAACAATTTATATTCACATCATTTAAATCATGATTTGCATTGCCAAACATGTCGGTTTGGCTCACAGCTGAATTGTAATTTATATTCACATCATTTAAATCATTATTCGCACATTTTTGTTTTTGTTTAATTATCAAAGGATGTATTTTTTTTAAAGCTAACTATTTTTTTTATTTAAAATTTTTTAATGATTTTTTTTCTTTTATACTAACTTTTTTCTTTTTTTTCTCTAGTCTTTTTTTTTCAGCTATTGAATAAATTTTTAAAAAAAATTTCAAGTTTTTTTTTTGTTGTTTTATTCTATTGCAAGTATAATAACTCTCGGCCTGTATGTTATTCTGGGGTTCTTACAAAATAGCAAATATTAAAAAAAATCAATTAATTGAGCAAAAAAAATAAATTAGCAAAATTAAAAGAGCATTGTCAATTAAGCAAAAGAGTTTATTAAAAAAGCAAAATTAAAAAAAATATATTAAATTAGCAAAATCAATTAATTAGTTTTTACCTAAAAAAATTCTTTTTTTTTTCCTGAATAAAATTAATAGTTTAGAATTAAAGATAAATTATCGTAAAATTTCTCAAACGAATCAATTGAATATGAACTAATAATCTCTTTGATTCTTTCATCTAACAAAATGTATGCTGGTTTACGTTTAAAAGCTATACCTGTTTCCAATTGTACCAATAAATCTTGCGATTTCTTCTGTTCTTCTCTAAATCTATCGATTAATTGATAAACAGAAGGATGGTTGACTAACATGCTACTAAATGCACAATGCCACGCTTCTACGAAATTGTTGGTCCGAGGTATGCAGTCATTAATTCGATCATAAATGTTCCAGAGTTTAATTTCAAATAAGGGTTTTACATAAATATTTTCAATTTTAGTACCACGTCCTCTGCCACTTTTTTTAAATTCTTCTTTGCCTATCCAAGTGTCTTCCAAATAAGCAAATAATTTCACAACCATATCATAAAATTCCAAATTTTTATCTAAATTTACTCTCATCCTCTTAAATAAAATAAAAACGTCTGAGACCGGAACAAAAGCAAGTACTTGGGCTAGTTTTAAAACTTTTCGGTGCAATGAACAATTTAAATAAACTGAACTTAGGCCAATTTCTTGTACATACCACCTGCCTATCAGCTTCGTATGATGGCATGGATGCAATTGCTTCCTTTGTTTTTAATTCGTCTACAACACTGGCGATAATCTGGCGCGGTCTAACATTTTGTATAGCTTTAGAACAGGCTGTTGTTGTCTCTTTCAATTTACGGCGTCTTTCCATGTTGTCAAATTTTGTTAAATTAGGCGCATGGTTGTGAATTTGATTCTCAGACTGGCAAAAATTAACATTGTACTCATTTCCAATGTTGTTTCCCTGTGTACTACATTTAGCCTTACAGAATTTTTTAGTTTCAACACATCTCCAATTAATGATATTATCGTATTCTTTATAAATTCGGTAGAAATAACCCTCGAAAGATAGCTGTGGCTTACCTTGCTGAGAAGCGGTAATTTTTCCTAACTTTAAATTTAAGTTATTAAATTGGTTAGCTAATTCGTCACAGTTTTCATTCATTTTTTAAGAATAAAAAAATTCTTTTTTTTCTATTTTTTAAGTTGCAAAATAGTATATGCTATTTTTTGCTCATTTTTTTTGCTAATTTTAATTTGCTAAATAAAGGTGTTTAATTGCTAATTTTATTCTATTGCTCAAATGAACAATTTAATTTAATATTGCTAAATTGATCAAGCTTTTTTTATAATTGCTATTTTGACATAGAGCCGTTATTCTCACTATTGAAACATCATTTTTATTTCATCAAAATAAGTTGAAAATCTTGGAGGATATTTTGAAATTACAAATTTTAAATGTGCTAAATTTAGAAAAAATTTTATCGAGTGTTAATGCTTTTAAATTTTTCTTTCAATAGATAAAATGTTTTTATATTAGTTAAACTAGGGTAAATTTTAAGCGGTTTAATGAGAAAAAGTTACAAACTTATATGATAGTAAATTTATTATAAAATACATTATAGACAGCAAAAGTTTTTATTATTACTAAGAAATTACATATTTTTATATAAAGTCGATATCTTTGAAAATTACTCGATTAAAAAGTTCCGAGAAACCTTCAAATAATAATAGTAAAAAAGTTGAATTACTTTTAGCATTATATGTTCCTAATCTTTATTACGTGAATTAAATTGATCGATTTCAATTTTCGATCGATTCACTAATAATATTAAAACTCTCTTTTTGAAAAGAATTTTGAATTTTCTTCATCTTGTAAAGTGAACCTTTTGTGAATTTCTGGCAACGAAAATCATTTTAACGCCTTTAAAAAAAATAATTAAAAAATCTATCTTGAAAGCCATTAATTTGTACAGGCATTAATTTCTTATGATTTGGATTGTTTTTATTAGCTTGTTCCCAAAGAATAGGATTTAAACCAACTGGTGGATTTTCTAAATAATTCTTTATTTCTTCATCGGACAAACCCACTAAAGGAAACATATTGGTTACACCTAATTGTTCTAATTGTTGTTTTATTGTTTGTTTAGTAGTAAGACCGCCCATAAATGCTCCAGTTTGATTCTCTTGTTTATTTAGATGATTAAAAACTTGAAGACTCGGAACTCTATTAAATTGCTCATTCATTTGTGATATACGTTGTTTAACATAAAATACCAACTCAGTTTTGTCAGTGTCCATTGGTTTTATTTGATCGACCATTACGGTCAACGATACATCTGAATCCAAAACCTTAAAACGCTTGCGATTGATTCAATTTCTTTCATCATTAAATACTTGGCAACTTTTATTTTCTATTTTACTTTTTGTAAATAAATTGCGCCATTCAATTTTAATATTTAACATTAAAGTGAATTGTAAAAAAAATATAATTACGCAATTAAAAATTTTTGAAAATGTAAAATAGAAAATAAAAGTTGCCACTTGTGGATTCGCAAGAGCTATAATTAAGGCGTCTTGTTCTGACACTGGTGCTGTTTGTTGTACTTGTTGAGTTGCGGTGGTTGTTTAAAAAAAAGATAGCCACATGATTATTGGTATTAAGTTCATGTGGAAGCTTTTTAAAATAGCTAAACATTAGCATCAAATATAAAATAATGTTACATTACGATAAAATATTATAGGAACTAAATTTTAATTTTATTAAAAATTTTTGCTACTAATTAAAATTTTTTAAAAAGTATTTTTAGTATTTAAGGCATTTAAAATCCTTTTCTGAGAAGGGAAAGAAAGAGTCGAGGGAGAGGGAAGGAAAACAAGCTATTTTTAATTTTTGTACTGTACTATAGATTAAATGAGATCTAAAATGCAAAGGACTGATAAATCCTCTAATGGTTTAAGATAATTCTTCAAGAATTACGAAAATTACAGTAAGGTTTAGACTTAAAGATTCTTTAAGAAGTAGTGCAAGGCATATCAATGTTTTTTAATCTGAAAGTTTTTAATCTTATTTAGGGTGTCAATATTAAAGTGGGAATAACCCGTTAGTATGAGCGTATGAACAACCAAATTATTACCTCTAAAACATCAGAAAATCAACCAATAAATTAAGGAAATACTGTAGAAAATTACCCAGTTTATTCGACTTCTCACAAAATATAGTCGAACTGGACAATGGTTCTATATGCAATCTGCAAAATTTTTGCAGATGTTCCTAACATCTATCATCATTTGTTTCCAAAATTATATTAAGAATTAAATTTAGTTTATACAGCTTTTTGAACTTAGGACTTATATTTTCAAACATTTTTTTTCAATAAATTAAACAAAAAGCAAATATGGTCTCTTGAAGTAGCATGCTTTTCACAGTCAAGAAGATTTCCTAATTTACCTGGAAGTTTTATACCAAACGCTTTATTAAAATATAGATATTTTATATTTTAAAACCCTTAAATTCAATTCAATCGACTCATTATTCCTTTATTGTAAATTTTAATCAAATTTAATTAATTCAATATCTCTCTTAATTTGTTTGAGTTTTTTAAACAATTTATAAAACTTTTATCATGAATTTAAAACTTATTTTGACATTCAATCATAAATATATTGATACAATTCAGAAAGCTCTGGATCACCTCCATAAGGAATCAAATGAATTTTTTATACCATAGTTTCCATATTTAAAAAATAGAAATTCTTTCTCCAAATTATAATGTTTTAAGATCAAAAAAGTTGGCAAAATGTAATTTATTGTACATTTTTAAATTTTGAATTTTTAAGAAAAAAAATTAGTTAATTGCAAATTTGTTATTATTTATAGAAATTTGGTATCGTTTAATTAGAAAAAGTAAGACGAATAATAATTAAAAATTATTAGGAACGAATTTTCTACAAAAGCCGATCAAAAAAGGTCGATTTTATAAATTTGATGATTTTTTTAAAGAATCCAAAATTTTACAAATTTAAAATTTTAATACATGCATGAAATTCATGAAATACAGAAATGTCTAATTTTATCATAAAGTCTTAAGCGTAAAGAAATGAATCCTTTTCTATTTTTTGTCTAGGTTTGAACACAGTTTCAAGCATCTAAAACTAAAAAGTTAATATAAAATTCAAGACTTTAATCTAGAAAACAAAAAACAGTAAAAATTTAGTTTCTAAAAATGAACAAATTTAGAAGCAAAATTATTGAATATTACTCGGATTTGGTAAATAAAATTGATAAATATGCGGAATCAATTTTGATACCTGATTTTGATATTTTCGAAACACTTATGGTTACGGCTTATAGATCAAAAATCAATATTAATGATGAACGCGAACAATTTTCGATAGCCATTGAAAAGTCTCGCGCAGAAAACCTGGATAATTTTAAATCACCTAATATAAACCAGCTATTATTCAAATCCTTTTTTAAAATCTTCCAAATAATTCAAGTACAAAAAATCACTTACGTTTGGTGGTTTGTATGTTGAAATAAATGAATAAACTTTTGAATCGATTAATAATTTGAAATAAATTAATTCAAAATCTTCGCTACATGTGAAGTCCAAAACATTGTAACAAGTTTTGACAAAAACCATTATTCCACCACCGTTCCTACTTCGATCACGTCTATACATTTTATAATTGTGGTGATTAAACATACTTGACGGCACTTGATCATCTAATTTGGCTTCGTTTAAACACAAAATGTCACAAATACCTGAATTTAATATTTGAAACATGTGCTCAAATTTATTGAAGACAGAATTTAGATTCAAATGTAAAATCGTAAAATTACCGTCAATTACTTGATCTTTGAGGTTTTCAAACCATGAATAATTCGGCATAAAAGTTTTATTAATCGTTAGGTTTTCCTCCCTAAACATTGACCCAACATTATTCGAATCATTAAAGTATTCATCGGTAAATCCAAATGCTTTAATTAATTCGTCAATTGAATCTAAATCATTATCATTTTCGCCACATTTTATAGTATGAGATTCATAAAATTTACGCCGTTTGTAAATTCGTTTACAATTCTTACACTGAAATTTTGAAGTATCTGACTTTTTCATATCTTTTAAACCAATGTTACAATAAAGCATATGGTTTTTTAAAAAATTTTTCATATTTGTAGGACTTCTTACAATTCGAACACTCAAACCTGCTCGGCAATTTTTCCAAAAGACTGCCAAATTCGTTCAATTTATCAATTTTTGTTTGATAATTTTGATATTTTTCAAAATCATAATTTTTGAAATTTGAAATTTCAAAATTTCGTGTATACATTTTTTTGGAAATTTTATTCTCAGAATGTGAAAGTAAAATCTGATCATAGTGATAAAGCTTTTCCTAAATCTGTAAAGGTTGAAGGCCAAGTTATAAATGATAAGAAAAATATTGCCTACCATTTTAATAAATTTTTTACCTCTTTTGAATCAGATTAAGAAATTCCTGACGAAGATTGTATCAAGTTTACGTATAATATTTTCAATAAAAATATTAGACATAAATTAGGTGCTCAATTTCGTTTTAAAGAAACTTCTTTAAGTGAAGTTGAAAAAACCTTAGATGCAATAAATGTTAAATCATCACCAGGAATTTCCGAGATTCCAATAAAAGTAATTAAGGCATGTAAGCCTATAATTATTCCATTCATTGTTAAGTTGTTTAATGACTGTATAGCTCAGGGAGACTATATAGAAGAATGGAAATGTGCAATAGTTACTCCTCTTTACAAAAAAGGAGATATGGATAGTTTAAATAACTACCGAGGTATATCTGTTTTGGCACCATATACATTATATTTCAAAATTTAACACGAGGATGATTTGTAAAAAAATTTAATAACACAATTGAAAAATTTTGAAAATGTAAAATGAAAAATAAATCTTGCCATTTTTAATTTTTTCTAAATTAATTCGACAAGATTTTGAATTGATATCAAGGCGATTAAGACCAATGAGTTTAGATGATTTGGACAATGTTTTTAAAAATAAAAGCTATGTCAGCTTAATTAAATAATTTTTTTGAATAAAAATATAGATTAAAGAAGACCTCAACTTCTTGAAATAAAGAAAGTTTTTACAACGGTTCAAAGCCGAATCATTTATATATTAAAATTATTTTCTCAAGTCGAATCTCACAATCTTATGATTATGTTCTTCTGAAAAAGAACTGTAAATCTAAACATTAACCATTTTTATGTTAATTGTCTGTTTATTTAATTAATTATTTCAAAAGAAATTAGATGGAAAATTTTAGTTCATTTTTAATACATAAAGACGTAGTATTTTGGGGTATTTTGCAACCGTATATTTAATCTCGATTTACCAAAATTTAAATCTGAAATAGTAAAGTAATAATGTAATCACGAATTATTTTTTTTAGTTATAAAATCATATCGTAAATAAAAAATGAGGAAAGGAGACTTTCGATTTCAAACAAGGAACTAGATTACACAACATTACAAATAAGGAACAGGAAATAATTGAGATTCAAAACTTTAATAGCGAACAACCAAGTAAGAACCAAGGACAGGTTACTTTACTTCCTGTTTTTTTAAATGAAAATTTTTTTTTTCGTCAGTGGATATTATGATTTTAATGAAAAACGATGAATGTATATTCTAAAAGCGTTAATTGATCAAAAATTTAAAAATACCACGGAATTAAAAAATTATTTTTCAAAAATTTCAATTAAAAATTCCAAGAAAGGATAAAAGTTTTTTGATTTTTTCCCAACTTATTTAGATCCCAAAATATAGCACAGCTAATGAAATAATAGCTTATCCGAACCGTACTAAATCGAACCCGTACCGTACAAAAAAAACCATACCGAGCTCAATACTTGAAAATCGCTGAAAAAAAGGTTTTCGAAATTAATTATCAGGTAAAAATGATGAAAATTTAAGGTAATTTAAATTTCATAATTTTATGGAATAGTTCGAACTCGGTTCGCCATATTTTCATTAGCTGTGCTTTATTATCAAGTGCAATTACTTCTCTTAAATGAGTTAGGTGATCTTTGTAATAAAAACATTATTTAAGACCAATGAATAAGACTTTCGACAATGTTTTAAAATGTAAAAATTTGTCGAAAAACTAAGAAAAAATTTTAGAACATTGAAGCTTAATAGTTTAACAGGTTAAAATTTAAAAATTTATTTTTGATTGTTTCTTAAAAGAAATTCAATTTAATCGATTAAAAACTTCACTAAAATCCTTAAATTTCAAAAGTAGGTATTTGTTTTTAAATCAATTAATTTAATATTTTTTGTTTTTTGAAAACAAAAGTTTCATTAAATTGGAATCACATATTTTTTTATTTGAAATCATAAATAATCCTCTTTTAGCTTTATATAAGGATTCAATAAATAGAAAAGTAGAGTATAAATTTTTGTTCAAAGATTTTTAAAAAATATTTGTTCAAATTTAACAAACAATATTTTGTTAATCGCATATTCCAAACAAATTATTTTCCATCATAAAACGATCAGAAAACACATTGAAATAATCAAAATGTTTAGTTACAGCACTCAATACCTTGCCTGATACTTTCAACTCATTTTTAAAATAGCAATACTTTGAGTTATTATCCCGCATTTACCGCGGTATAATTATTTTAAAATAAAAAAAATTTTAATAGAAATTCAACTAAAAAATTTGAAACCTTTAATCTAGTCGCTGTTTCACTTTCAATGGTCAAATTTTGAGTTTCTTGAAATAAAATTTTGAAAAAATCTTTTTTCTGGCTAAAATTTTCTATCGTTCTACTCAAGGGGCCTAAATTGATCTCTAGATATTTATTTCTAGGTAAATTAGGAAAGCTTCTTGACTGTGAAAAGCATGCTACTTCAAGAGACCATATTTGCTTTTTGTTTAATTTATTGAAAAAAAATGTTTGAAAATATAAGTCCTAAGTTCAAAAAGCTGTATAAACTAAATTTAATTCTTAATATAATTTTGGAAACAAATGATGATAGATGTTAGGAACATATTTAAAAAAAAAGGAAAAAATTTTGACAAAGAGATTATTTACAGCAGAATCCTGTTGGTAAGGAGATATTTTAACTTTACCTATACTAACAATTCAAAATTAAACTCATGTTAACTTGCATATGAAATTTAAATAATTCTAAAAAAATTTTTGCTTTTAATTTTAAATTTTCTATGATATAATTCTTGAGAAAAATAATTTCAAAAACAAAAATTCAGAAAAAGTTTAAAATCTTTTTTTATTTCTTATTTGAATATATTGATTGAGAAATTAAAGGATTAAAATAATGAGTAAGCCATTTTCATTTAATTTTGGCACTCCGACCGCCAGTACAACAGCTACACCTTCAACTGGATTATTTGGCAGTTCTACAACCGCAACCACGCAGCCATCAACTCAACAAACAAGCCTTTTTGGTTCTACATCAACTAATACTAATACAAGTTTCAATTTTGGAAAACCAGCAACTTCTACAGCCACTCCTTTCGGATCTTCGACAACTCAACCATCAACTGGATTAAACACAACTTTTGGAGGTTTCGGCACTAAACCAGGTAATTTAAAAATTGAAAATAATTTTAAGTATTTTTTTAATCAAAATTTAATTGAAGCCACAACTGGTACTTCACTTTTCGGTGGCTCAACAACTCCGGCGGCTACTAATGCGCAATCTAGTAGCTTTAACTTTGGTGGAACAACTGCTCAACCTGCTACTTCAACTAATACTTCCTTATTCGGTGGTCTCGGCACAACACAAACTGGAGGCTTATTTGGATCGATTCAACAAAAGCCAGCATTAACCACAACTACTCAACAAGTACAACAAACAGCACCAGTATCAGAACAAGACGCGTTGATCACAGCTCTTGTGAATCCTCAAGTTTTTAATGATGAAAGAGATGCAATTTTAGCTAAATGGAATCAATTGCAAGCATTTTATGGTTTTGGTAAAATGTTTTATCAAAATGTGTCGTTGGAAGCCAACAAAGAAAATCAACTTTGTAGATTCAAAACAATTGGCTATAGTTGTAAACCAACTAATAAAAATGAAGATGGTTTAGTATGTTTACAATTCAATAAAAAAGAATCAGATGTTAAAGCAAATCAAAAAGCGATAACTGATAGCTTACACAAAATATTCAATTCAGATGCATCGTTGACCGTAATGGTCGATCAAATAAAACCAATGGACACTGACAAAACTGAGTTGGTATTTTATGTTAAACAACGTATATCACAAATGAATGAGCAATTTAATAGAGTTCCGAGTCTTCAAGTTTTTAATCATCTAAATAAACAAGAGAATCAAACTGGAGCATTTATGGGCGGTCTTACTACTAAACAAACAATAAAACAACAATTAGAACAAATAGGTGTAACCAATATGTTTCCTTTAGTGGGTTTGTCCGATGAAGAAATAAAGAATTATTTAGAAAATCCACCAGTTGGTTTAAATCCTATTCTTTGGGAACAAGCTAATAAAAATAATCCAAATCCAAAGAAATTAATGCCTGTACAAATTAATGGCTTTCAAGGTAGATTTTTGCGAAAATTTTCTTTTAATCTAAATTAAATGTTAAAATGCTATTTTTTTTTGTTTTCTTAAAGAAATTCATAAAAGATTCACTTTACAAGATAAAGAAAATTCAACTCAAAAGGAAAGTTTAAATATTATTACTGAATCGATCGAAAATTTAAATTCCAGAAATAAATTATTGAAAACAAAAATTGATCAATTTAAATCACGTAATGAAGATTTGGAACAACGAATGCTAAAAGCAAGTCATTTTTAAATTATCAATTGAAGGTTTTCCAAAGCTTTTTTTTTCGAGTAATCTCCAAGTAATCTACCTTGGAGATTACTCGAAGAGATTACTTGGTAAAGTAAACGAAAGAAAAGTAAAAGAGGAAAAAAGTGTCTTTAAAAAGCTAAAAAATTCATAATTTTTTCTGATTTTTTTGTTTGTTAACAAACACATTCTTTCAAAAGAATTACATTATTGGATCAAAAAAAATTTACTCGCTCTTAAAAAATGAATTTTATTAGAGATTAAAGAACCTGAAAATGAAGAAAAAATCATATCTTAATACAAATTTTATTTTATTATTGAACCCAATTTCTTAATAGCTTTAATAACTCAAGATTTTAATTTTTTATTAAGGTAATGATAAATTATGAGATACGCCGTAAAATAGGCATACCATTACAAGAAAACGAAAAATACTTGCTCAATGTTCTAGACTCATTTCAAATGGAGCTTAATTCTCCAATAAACAAGGAAATCCAACGTCAAAAACTCAATGAATTTGTTGAAATTATCAAATCATATGAATTAACTAATCGAATGAATCCATTGCAAACAAATTCAAGTTTTAATAATTCAATTGAAACTATTGGAGCTAATAATTTAGCCGATATTCAAAAATCATTAAGAGACCAACAAAAAGCTTTCAAATCTTTAATTGATATAGTTAATAAAGACATGAAAGACTTGGAAAGAATCAAAAAAGACTTGGGAGTTAAAATTTAGAACTCAATAATATTCTTTCTCTCTCTTTTTTTTTTAAATTCTGACCTCTTTTCGCTTCGTATCGAAAATTAAAATTTTTTGTAATTTTAAATAAAATTTTTATCTAATCATTTTTTAAATTTTTTTTTTCTTTAAAAGAAAAAGGTAAGGTATTAAAACCTTAAACAATACAATTGTGTTAAATCTTTGAGAAAAAAAGCTTTATTTTTTAAATTGTAAAATTCCGAAATTTTATTTTATATTTCAAATTTTTCAAGTTTAAGTTGATTTCACTATAGGAAAACAAAAGTTAAATAGAAAAAACTATATTATTAATCTAACAATATCCACAATATGTTTAATAAATTTGGGCTTCAAAGGATAAGTTATCGTTTCAGAGATACCTGAATTTTATTAGTATAATTTACATATAAAAAAAAATTATTCTGGAATATTTTTTTAACAAAAAACTCTAAAAATAATTCTTAGGCATAATTCAAGAATAGACGGGAAATGGTCGGAATGGAATTTGTTGCATAGTTTGTTTGTAAATTTGTGGAACAATCAAAAAAAGTAATTATAACTGGATCATCATCAACTTGATCTTATCTAGTCCATGATGATCAGAGACGACATAAAAAATGTTTTTTAAGGGTCGAAAAATGCGAAAAAAATTCAAAAAATGCGATATAAATCTTATTTGTCCTATTTATCTTCATCATCTTTTATTAATTCTAATAAATTACATTTCGGAAATAAGTTTTGCTTTATACATTGGATTAAATCATATTAAGAGATTTAAAAAAACCAAAGAGCAATGCTTGAGAAGTGCTTAATACGATGATTTTTGTTTAAGCAAAAAATGCTACTATTTATTTTAAAAACATATTCAAAAACATTTTTTTTGTTTAAAACTTGCTCTTATGTTGTCTAAGAGGTTTTTAGACATTCAAAAATGTCAGATTATTTCCTGGCTCGTCAAAACGAATCGATTGATATATAGAAATATCTATTTATCATTTATTTAGACCTATTCTTGAATTATACCAATTCTTTATTATCATAAGCAAGATATATTGATTGGGGAAGTTGAATCAAAACTGGTAAAGGTTCTATCTCATAAGTGGATTCCGGAAAGCTTAATTCTGGTTAGAATTTGCAGATAAAGAAACAAAAAATAATTGGATGCTAAATTTTCGGATAGTAAAAATTCTTAGTTATTAAATTTTTTGAGTAAATATTCCGTTATTCAAAATCAATTCTAAAAAAAAGGACTGTCAAAAAAGTAAGTTAAGTTTAAGATTTCCTACAATACATTTTAAAAAAAGTGATGATATTTCTAAGGTTTAGTTATCAAGCAAAAAGCGAATCTAAAGTCTGAGGATCCATCTGTAAAAAAATACTCTCTTTTTTTGCATCATTGATTCAACAGCATATAACGAGGCATCATTTTATTGGCTTTTCTTTATTTATGTCGTTTTTGGGCCACACTTCGAAACGTTATTTTAAAGATAAAGATTTACATTTTTTTGTTAGATAAAATTTAAAAATTCAATAGTTTCCGGATATAATATACTCATTTATAATTTTCGGTTGTTATTGCATTTTTTTAAATTAATATTTAGACGTGGAAATTTTATCCTCTATAATATACCCTTTGTTATTATGAGCAAAATTTCATGCAAATAGGAGTTTATTAAAAACGTAAACTACTGTTACAGTACAAATTAAAACAAACTTGTACGTATTTTGTTCCTCGAATCTTCCTCTTTCTCTGAAGAAAACAATCGATAAAACTAATAATTTATAACATATCTGAGAAAGGAAAGGAAAAAAAGAGGAAGAGACGATGAAAAAGAAAGGAAGAGGTGAAGAAGAGTCGAGAAAGAGGAAAGGATAACAATCGTACAAGCTAGTTTTAATTTGTACTGTATATAAATTGAAAATGAAACTTAAGAAACACTAGAAAAAACTTAAAATACATCAGGATAGATAAAAATTTTAAGAATTCAAATTATTATGAGCTTTTTAGATAAGTGATGATTTAGTCATTTTAAGCTAGAGTAAAGATTATTTAAATTTTACTTTCATTTAATTTGGCTTTATGATCATGATTTTCTTATCGGAATATCTTCAGTTTATTTTAGAAAAAAATTCGGATTTTACCTTAAAAAAGTCTCGAATGATTAAAAAAAAAATTTTAATTAAATTTTTTATTTTAAGATAAAATTAAATGAGTTATAAAGAAACTCCACATGTAAAAAGTGAGTCTGAAGATTTTGATAAATGTGCTGTTTGTTTACAAAAGTTTTCAAGCAATTATACAAAATCTTATCCATCTAACTGTTTTCATTCATTTTGTTTCGAGTGTATAATCGAATGGTCTAAAGTAAAGTACAATTGTCCTCTTTGTAAAACTTCTTTTGATCGTATTATTTACGATTTAAATTCTCGATTGGAATACAAAGCCTATTTTTTAGAAATAAAAGAAACAGAAAATTTACCAGATGTACTTCCTTTTTCACCTCAGAGATCTTTTTTATTTCCAAAGCCCATATCAAAAGCTAGTTGGATAGCTAATATAGACCAAGCCCCGATCGAATTTAGAATGCTTATTTACAAAAATAATTTATATGCAAATCCGAATCAAATTCAAGCAGATGTTACCTTAAGTAATGTGAATCTAGACGAAAATGAAACTCTATCTGATAATTTAGAGTGTATAGCTTACAGACCTGTTATTCGTTTTCGTGACACAAGGCCTGAATGGTATGAAAAAAATCCTGCATGTACACATCGAATAATGCTATTTCTATATCGTGAATTAAAAGCTATAGCTGGAATTGTCCCATCCGGTTCCCAAGAACGTCTTGTTCATTCTCTTCGTTCTCAACTTATTTGTATAATTGTAAAACTTCTCAAGCGATACGAAATAAAATCAGAACATTTTTACAGAGAAATAAGTGAGTACATACGACCGTTAAAATACGTTCGACATTTTCAACATGAACTAGACGCTTTTGCGAAATCGACTTGTACTGATTTAATCGAATATGACGCTAAAGTAGTTTATTACAAAGATGAATGCTCATTGCCTTTGAATAATGAAAATGATTTGAGCAAAATTATTCCTCTAAAGCCATTACCAGAAAATTTGTCAAAATATAGACTTTTAAGAAAAGAAAAAACCCCATTGGAAAATTATTATGAAAGTTATGAAGCTAGTATTTATGAAGTACAACCAAGTACTTCAAGAGCTGTTGAAGAAAGAGATTTTTCTGATTCAGAACAATCGAGTTTTTGTGAAATAATTTCACCACCACGTAAAAAAACGCCACCTTTGGTTCATTTAGAATCATCTGGATCTGATATTGAATTTTCAAGTGTACAATCAAGATCAATAAGTTCAACCACTATGCAAGTGGAAACAACTGATGATACTTTGAAAAGAAAATCACGATCAAAAAGTCCGAGTCGAAAGCATAAGAAAAAACACAAAAAAGAAAGTAGACATCGTCATAAGAAAAAAAGTCACAAAAAAAAATCTAAAAAGAAAAAATATAAAAGTAAAAAACGACGGAGTAGAACGAGATGTAGAAGTTATTCTTCAAGTAGATCTCCCTCGAGATCTAGGTCGAGGAGAAGAAAAAGACAGTCAAGGAGTAGAACACATAGTTCCGATAGAAATATTTGTTCAGTCATTTGTGACTCAAAAAAAGAAGAAAATAAACCTTGTGATGAAATAAATTTGGAGCAACAAAATGAGTAAAGAATTTATGACTAGAATTCATATTCGCAAATTAATGTATATTCCATTTTAGAAATAGCAATTTTTAATTTGTAAAAAAAAAGGATTTTTGATTTTGTTTTTTTTTATTCTTTCAATATATTTATTTTTTTAAAACAATAAATAAAGTATTAGAGTAGCCTTTTAGTAGTATAACTTGATTCTTTACTCGATAAAATCGAAGAACCTTCGGAAGAAACAAAATATAAAATATCGTATAGGATAGTATTTTTTGAAAACGGAATCGAAATGAAAAAAAAGGACATCCAGTAGTTTTATATGATAACCAGACTTGGTGGTGGAAAATAAACAATAAAGATAGCTTGCAAAAATTATATTGTAGTTTAAGAAATTGGCATAAATTTACCGCTACAATCAAAGTGAAATAATTTATTTACCCTCCTTCTTTTATACAAAATAAATTTTAGTACTTAATTCTGAAATTAAGAGAAAATATTAAAATCAATTTTTATTTATTTCACTTGATTCCCTAGTTCTTTTTTCTCTGATACTAAAATCATCGTATAAAATTCATTTAGTACTAATTTATCTTTCACCAAAATATTTGCAAAAACTTCAAGTCTACGCCAAAAGGCGATTTTATGTCTTTGCAGTCAACTTGATGCTCAAAAAATAAAAATAAAAAAACCAAAGTGTTCAGAAATGATCAATTTAGTGTCAAGACATAAAAAATAGGATTTTTGGCATGCCGTAGTTATTTGAGCTGAAATGTCTTCATGTCTTAAACTTCATGTCTTTCATGTCTTATGAAAAAATTAAAATTAATGGAAATTTTAATGTTTATTTAAAATTCTTGCTTTTTTACAAGAATGACAGCTATCTCCGATTTTAACTCATGGAATTATTAAAAATACAGTCTACGCTCGTTTTTATCCCGCCATCGGTTCCTGGGGATAAACGGGATAAATTCGAAAGGAGACTAAAGTGAATTTTATATAAAATATTTTATTAAACGAATAAAAATTAATTTTAACAGTAAAAAAAATGGGTTCAATTATTGGTTTTGTTTATAGTATTATTAAAAAAATTACAAATTTTCGCTTGTTTTAATCTTGAAAATTCCAATAAGTCTGCCTTGCTATTTACTTCTTTTATTTTTTTTATATCCTCATAATCAATTCCATCTAAATGCTCCAAATAAGAAATGTATTTCTTTAAACCGTCTAAAGCTTCACTCTTTGAAACTCGTGGGATTTCTATGTTATTGTCTTCGTCATCTTCTTTTTGATTGAAATTTGATGACACTAAATTATTATTTTCCAAAACTTCATGTATTATGTCATCTTCTTTAGGAATCTCAAACGTTCCACAAGTAGAATCAATATCAAGATAATCATCACAACTCATATTCATTTCACTATCTAAATGATTTAAATTTTCTAACAATTTTGATAAATCATTAAATCCTAACCAACAGGTATCCGGTGTACTTTCTAAATTTAGCTGATTCAATACCTCGATTGGTAGTATACCAACATTTTTCCAGCAACGTTTAATTGTAAGTTGATTAACTAAACTCCAGGCATCACCGATAAAATCAATCGCTTGTTTAACGTTTATCGGTGCTTGAGTTTTATTATTGTCAAAAGTATCTATCCAATGTTTTACTAAGAGATTTCTATAATTTGCCTTGAACGCCTTAATAATTCCAGCATCAAGTGGTTGTAAAACTGACGTCGTATTTGGTGGAAGAAAAACAATTTTTAGATGATTAAATTTAATATTTGAGGCGTCAACATGAGCTGGACAGTTATCACACAATAAAACTGAATCACGAGTTAATTGGCCGTCAAAACACTTGAGCCATTTTAACCATAGCTCACCTGTCATCCAAGCAGATGAGTTATTAGCATACTTAACTGGGAGCGTGTTAAAATTTATGTTCTTCATACAACATGGTCTTGCACTTGTTCCAATAACGAATGGCTTCAACTTAAGACAGAGACATTAGTTACGAACAAAATTGTTAATCGGCTCTTATCTTTTTTTGTCCCTTTACATTTTTCACTTTTAGCAGCTATTGTACGAGTTGGACCAAGACGGTAGTAAAGCCCTGTCTCATCACAGTTATAAATGTCACTGGCTTCATAACATTCTAAGATTTTATGTAGCTTTTCGAGGCTTGCGGCGACATTTTTTGGGTCAACTGGTTCACTCTCCCCATGCATTGTCTTAAAACTTAAGTCGTAACGTTTCAAAAATTTTTGTATCCAACCATCTGAAGCCTCAAACGCTTCTTTTATTTCGGCATTTTGATCTCTTATTTTTTGATGGAGACTCAAGGCTTTTTCGTTTAGCACATTATAATTGATTGGAATATTAGCGTTTCGAGCAGCACCATACCATTTAAACAAAGCTTCTTCCACAATTGGAAAAGCACCTTTTTGTAGTTTAAATTGTTTGGTTTTCGGCTGCTCCAAATTCTCATAGATATGGCGTTTTTTTTTAAATTTTTGAGTTATTATTATTGAAATTTTAAGAAATTTTCGAGTTTTTATTTTTAATTTCGAGTTTAAATGACAAAAATTTAATAGAAAAACTTGAAAAAAAATATTAAAAAAAATAAATTTTTTTTTCATGTTTATTGCTTCATTTAATTTTAAAAATTTTGGTTTTTATTTACATAAGTTTTTTTTAAATCGCACTTTAAATGCCGCATTTATCTTATAAAAAAATACTCATTTTTACGTTTTTGAAGCAGCATTTAAATTCGAAATTTTGGATTTTAACTCAATGCATCACAGTACAAGGTATTACGGCAAATTCAAATTTTAAAAAATGTGGAGTAAAATTTGAATTTCTTTCAAGTCAAAATTTTGGCTTTTTTCTAATTTTTAAATTTACTCTAATATCGTTTAAAAAAAATGAATTTAAAATTGCTTTACAGTTACTTAAAATTGATCATTTTTGTGATTTAAAAATATTTTGTATTGGATATTTAAAATTTTCCCAGCTCAGAGTGAATAGATTACAAAAAAAAATTTCGTTTATTTTTTGTTTGTTCGACCAGCCAAGCTTTAGTTGT
Source organism: Brachionus calyciflorus (assembly GCA_002922825.1). Classification (NCBI taxonomy): domain Eukaryota; kingdom Metazoa; phylum Rotifera; class Eurotatoria; order Ploima; family Brachionidae; genus Brachionus; species Brachionus calyciflorus. Next base: position 234,753 of record NTPY01000188.1, read on the forward strand.
TCTTTAATAAATATATACTCGTTAGTTATATAAAAAATACTAAAAGTTGAACTTTAGTATTTTTTATATTATTTTATACTTTTTAAAATTTTTTTAAACTACTTTTTAAGGCAGCACCAAAACTCGAAAAAATAAAATATTGTTAAAAATACTTTTTTTTATATTTTTTTCTTTTTTGATTATAGGACCGGGCTTAAGTAAGAAATTCTTTATATTAACTTGGCGTTAAAAATTAAATCTCAATTATAAGTGCGTTGTTAAAACCCAAAATTACACATAAAGTGCGTCGAACTAATAATACTTTTTTTATAACATGGCAGAGGTCTATGAAGGTGCATTCGCTTCACGTGTAAATTCGGGTTTTAATGTACGCCGGTTTGAGCAAGGGAATACGGTAACTGTAAAGCAATTTTAAATTCATTTTTTTTTGAAAATGATATTAGAGTAAATTTAAAAACTAGAAAAAAGCCAAAATTTTGACTGATATTAAATTTAATAACTTGAAGCACTTTAAAAAAAAAATTGCTTGAAAAATTTCGAAAGTATACTTTAATATAATACTTGACGAATAAAGAAATAAATGCTGCTAATTTAAAAATTATTTATTTAATATTTGAATTCACTTTAAATGAAATTTCGAAAAGTTATAAAAAAAAACAACTTCATGATTCAAAAAATTACGAAATAAGTATTTTTTTAATTTAATCTGCCATTCAAAAAAGGAATATATCATACTCACGAAATAAAAATCTAAAATAAAATGTATAGTTTTGAAAAGGTAGTGAGAAAAAATTGATCTCTTTTTCTTTTTTTTTAATTAAGTGAGAAAAAAATGTTCAGTGCTACACGATCTATTTTAAAAAATTTCCATAAATATTTTTTTTATAAAAAGCTATGAGCATGCTTGATGAAATAATAAATAATTTTTTCATTATTTTGTCTTTATAAATGATTTACTATGATGAAAAATTTTTTCTAATTAAACAAAAATGGAAATTCTCAAAATTCTAAAAAATATGAAATTTTTTCTCGTCTTAATAAGCATTTTAGTTTTCGTAGGCGAGGCCAAAGAAAAAAATATAGAAAATTATATCAATGATCCTTCGAGTTTCGATATTGAGAAAGATTTACTCGAAAAATTTCTTAAAGATTTTGATGAAGGATACAATATTTTGAAAAAATCAACTGAAAGAATTTTTCCAATTCAAAGTGGGAAAACAGGAGATCGATTTTTCAAAAGCTTATCAACACTTTATTCTGAGAAGATAGCTCAAAACTTAGACAAAACTATTCTCATGCAGATAGAAGAATATGGAAATTTAAATAATAATGTTATAACTGATTCGGAAGTAAATGGAGGTAGAGTAGTTCACATATCAGGTAATCAAGTGTGCTCTTTAGACGATCAAAAAACTTTAATTAAATCAATTTGTCCATGGCATAATGAGCTTAGATTTAGGCCAAATATGTTTCCTCACAGAAGAACATTTGCTAAATGTAATTGTTTGAATTGTTTAAAATTTAATGGTTTTGATCAGCTAACAACATGCGAACCTATTTATACAATAATGCCTGCCCTAATTAAAATTTCAACGGAATGGAACTTTGTGATGGAAAGAGTACCTACTTCTTGCCATTGTACAGTGAATCTAGATTCATATGGCTAAATTTTGAATTTAACAAGAATAATCATAAAAAGTATAGACTTTTCAAAGTAGACATTTATATTATTTTTTTTTTAAAGATTTTACTTTTAACAACAATACTGATTTTAAAAGATGAATTTTACTTTTAGTCTAAGAAAAATATGAAACAATTAATTAAAAAAATTACAAAAAAACTTTAGAAATAAATTGATAGATAATGGAGTTTAAAAAATAAATTTAAAATTCATCGAATTAAATCGGTAGTGTACTTATATTTTCAAGTTATTTTTTTTGTTAAAAAAAGGACTTAAGTCCTTAAGACAGTTGACCTTAGGGCCATTTTTTTAATTAAATATGTTCTTTTTATTTTAAAAAATTCTCGTTTATTCTTAAGAATTCTAAGGAAAATTTTTATTTGTAATATTAATTCATTTATCTTTAACTTATTGCAAGTAACATTAAGTTAAAGTACAGCTTTCGGAAATTTTTTGAAAATTTTCATTAATAAATTTTTAAACTCTATTTTAAATTTTGTTGATTTTCTAAAATTCCAATTTAAAACTATTTGGAAATATTTTCTTTTATGGTGGATTTATAGACCACTGGTGAGTCAAATGTTCCTTCCTAAATTCAGTACGTTAATAGAAAAAGTATAGTGAAAAAAGATAAAATGCTTCAATTAATTATTAGTAATATATTACTGATCAGTAAAGTCTGGTCTGTGAAATTTTAACTTAGGAAAAAATTACTTTTTTCTAAATTAAGGAAAAATTTACTTTTTTGAAAATATGAAAGAAAGGTGCCCCAAATCATAAACCCTAGTTCACAAAAAATCTAACAACTCTATTAATGATAATAAATAGGGTTGTTAATTGAAGTTTTTAAACTTTAAAGTTTTTCAATTTTTTCAAACATTAAAGTAGAATCTAAAACTTTGAAAAATCAATTTTTTGAACTATTTAGAAATTGACTTGAAATTTTATTTTGCTTTGAAAAAGGTCAACTTTAAAGTTAAAAAAAATTTACTTGAAACTTTATTGAGTAAGAAAAAATTAACTTTTGATGGTCCTAATGACTGCCGACACTATGTCCTCTCTTAATGGATCAATTTAAGAATTTTAGCGAAAAAAAGAATATTTTAGAATTTTAAAAATGAAAATTAATGAAACTTTAAAGTTTTTATGTTTCTTCAAAGAAAATAAATTTCAAGTAAAAATATTTGGTTTGAAGAAACCTTGAAAATACCAAAATTAAACTTGAAATTTTCTCAGAAGCTTCAAGGTTTAAAAATCTAATTCAATTAACAACCCTAATACTAAAACAAATTCCAAATTTTTTTTCTTATAGAACTTTTAATTCTTACTCGGTAGGGGTTTTACGATTCTTATGTTATCTAAAAAAATTTTTTTAAGAAAATCCTCCGAAAAAAGTAAAAATTGTAACTTTGACAATTTTTTATTCATGTTTATAAAATGATGACCAAGTTTTATAGAGATTTAATTGAACTACTAAATAAATAAGTTTGACTTAAAATTTCCTATTATTTAGATGAGTTGTTAGGTTTTAGAAAGACCAAAATTCTAACTAGGGTTCATGATTTTGGGCACCTTACTTTTGTCCAATTTAACGAAAAAATTAGTGTATTGAAAAATTTACAAATTTTAAATTAAACGAACTAAAGAAATCAACCTAATAACGAGATGAATCTGGTGTCTAAAAAAATAATACAAAATTATTTAGCTCTAATGTGCCTTTTAAATTAAAACAGCTAATGTGCTCCATTTAATAATTGATTTAAACTTATATATTTAAATTAAATATAAAATCTAACTAAACTGGTTTACGCTGATATCTAAAATCACTGAGATCTAATTCAACTCTCGATAAAATTTTAAAATTAAAATCTTATGTAAAAATGAAAAAAAATTTCTATTTGTTGAAAGTAATAGCTCAATGGAAAAATCAGCTCATTGAAAAAATCAGGTCATCCGCTAGTTAAAGAGAATTTCAATACAGATCATACTGGTGGAAAGAAACAAATCAGGATAATTCTTTGAGCTGCTTTTGTAGCCATAAATAAATATGATGTAGTTGTTGTAAGTAAGACAGGTTACAATTGCTACCCTAAATAAATTATCTTATGAATTAAAATTTAAAAAATATTTTGTAAAATCGTCAAAATGTAAAAAAAAATCCTGCATTATTTTCATCTCATATTTTTTCATAGCAAAAGGAAAATTTTTCATAGCATCTGTGTAAAAGTTCATAGCAGATTTTTCATGGCATGCTATGAAGAATTTTTTTTTAAATTTTTTATGCCTGAATTTAATTTAATTTTAAATGGTATTTCTAAGAATTAAAATTACTTTAAAAAAATTTTATTCGATTAAAAAAGGGCTAAACTTTAATTGATTCCATCATAATTATTAAGCTCGGTAGTCATACTTTTTTAACTTTCTTAAAATTTAAATTTCAAATATAAAAACTTAACAAAAAACTTAAATCTGCTATGAACTTTTTTGGAGATGCGATGAAAAAAAAATTGCTATGAAACATTACATGCTATGAAACAACTCCGTCCCAAAAAAAATCTCTCTTTCTTTAAAATTTTTATCCGTAATTTTTTCTTCAAAATAAATTATCTCAGTAGTTTTTTCCTATAGGAACTAAATCTATCGATAATTTTTTCTCATTGAAGAAAATTATACCAGTAATTTTATCTGTTAGAAACAAAAGAAAATAGTAACTTTTTCCTAAAAGATTTTTTCTCAGTAAATTTTTCCTTTTAGTAATAGATTCTTTTTTACCTTTATTTACTAATATCTCGCTTTTTAGATAATTGTAAATAGTTTTAAAACAGTGAATATTGGTTTATCAATTTCATCTTGCTTAGATTTAACACCATTTTTTGCATTCCAAAAGTTTCTTCCAAATATTCCAAGGAGGAAATTGTTTTATCACAACATTTATTTTTTTAAAACATCTAAGTATATTAATTAAAAAAAATTGGTTTTATAACAGGAAAATTCACTTAAAAAGTGCAAAAGGAGTTTATCACATAAATAATAGGTATATTTTAATAACATAAAAAAATCGACTAATTTTGTATCTAATATGCAATAGTATATCAATAGTTAGGAAATTTAGACTAATATCCAATATTTCTGATAGTTACTTTATTTAGACCCTCATATCTTTACTTTACATTAGGAAAGAATTCTCTAAATTAACTTTTGGGAACAAATAAGCTTTAGAAAACTTTAAAACTTATTCTTTGAAATTTCTGATAAAAATATTTTGAATTAGAGAATTAACCATGCTTTAGAACATTTGTTTTTTATTTTGAACAGTTGAATCCATAGTAACCAAAAAAAAGATTACTAAGGTTTCAGATAAACTAAATTTTTAATGAAAAATGACAAAAAAAAGTTTTTTTTGAAAAAATATATTATAATTAAATAGTTTTCTTAAAAATCGAAACCATTAACCATTACCGTTAAAAATGAATTCATGTTTACTAAATTTCTTAAAGAATTAAAAAGTAAACTAAGCTTTGGTCCATTATCAATTACAAGCGATTTTGAAAAAGCTTTTTTAAAATCGCTTAAAATTGTTTAAATTTAGTAAACATGAATTCGAGTAAATAAACCATATAACATTGGAAGACAACGAACATTCACTAAACCATGAATCGTATACACTTGGCGTAATGTCATATGTTCCGTATAAATAAGCTTTCCCAAATTTTTGTAAATTTAACTCTGTAGTATATATGAAAAATCTTTTTTCTTCTTCGAGTCGTAAAAAAGAAAACATTATCCTTTTTTTAAATTTTAAAAATTGGAATCTCGATTTCCCTGTGTAATTTAGTTGTTGTGGGTAAGGTGGTCAAGACTTATTTTTAATTCGATTTATTAATTGTCATTCAACGTTGTATCTTGGAATATTATTGAGTATTTCACTTCGAAGTTTGAAATAATCCGTGACTGGAATAAATATATAAAAGACAATATATTGTTTTAACTAGTTTATTGGCATGGTTAGCATAGCCATATCTCTCAATAATTTTATTACGCCATCTAACAAATTATTAAATCGTCAGGTTCTACTTGTCTCGAATACACAGGCATAGGCTTATTTTGTTTGCTTCAACTGGAATTTTGGACTTTTCCAATTCTTCTTTTAATTTTAATTCCTTAACCTTCCTGAGTTGACAAAGCATTCTCCACTGCGAAACAACAACTCAATAAGGCTTTTCCTTGATTTGCATATATAAAGACAATATGGCAAGTTTTCTAAAAAAGGGAACATTTTTAGGGGATGAAAAATATAGTAAAAGATTTTTTTTACCGCTATTTTTAGCTTTTTAAACATATTTTAAATTATGGTTTCATTTTTTTCATCCCCTATAAATGTTCCCTTTTTTAGAAAACTTGCCATATTTTGTTTTAATTATTTTATTATATAAGTACTTAAGTTATTAGTGGATCGATCTGAAGTTAAAAAGAATAGGATCCCTATTTATACTTTAAAGTACGTGCTCATCAATGTGCAGGCAGGCAGTAGATGTTAAGATAGAAGGCTCTAGCATAGTCAGC
>NTPY01000188.1:242005-254622 GCA_002922825.1 Brachionus calyciflorus
TTTCTCAAAACGTAAATTCACGGAGAAAAGCTAAGTGGATTTAAATGATGTTCATAAGCTAGAATCTTCGAAATGCTGACTATGCTAGAGCCTTCTATCTTAACATCTACTGCCTGCGTGCACATTGATGAGCACGTACTTTAAAGTATAAATAGGGATACTATTCTTTTTAACTTCAGACCGATCCACTAATAACTTAAGTACTTATATAATAAAATAGTTAAAACAAAATATGGCAAGTTTTCTAAAAAAGGGAACATTTATAGGGGATGAAAAAAATGAAACCATAATTTAAAATATGTTTAAAAAGCTAAAAATAGCGGTAAAAAAATCTTTTACTATATTTTTGATCCCCTAAAAATGTTCCCTTTTTTAGAAAACTTGCCATATTGTCTTTATATATGCAAGTCACAATTGGGAGCAGCGGTAAAAAGAAACAAAAGGTGAAGAATTTTGTTCGTAATGGAACCTATTTCAAAAGAATTTATTGAGCAACTCACCATAAAGATCTAGGTGCAAACAGTGATGACTCAAAACTGCTCCATTGAGAATATGTTTCACATTCATGTGTAACATATTCTCAGTTAGAGTTGCTCACAAGCAGAGCAAATAGACTGGCTTTAAGTCATCAAAAAAGCAGGCAAATCAAGGAAAAGCCTTATTGAGTTGTTGTTTCGCAGTGGAGAATGCTTAGTCAACTCAGGAAGGCTAAGGAATTAAAATTAAAAGAAGAATTGGAAAAGTCCAAAATTCCAGTTGAAGCAATCAAAATAAGCCTATGCCTGTGTATTCGAGACAAGTAGAACCTGACGATTTAATAATTTGTTAGATGGCGTAATAAAATTATTGAGAGATATGGCTATTCTAACCATGCCAATAAACTAGTTAAAAAAATATATTGTCTTTTATATATTTATTCCAGTCACGGATTATTTCACACTTCGAAGTGAAATAATCAATAATATTCCAAGATACAACGTTGAATGACAATTTATAAATCGAATTAAAAATAAGTCTTGACCACCTTACCCACAACAACTAAATTACATTGGGAAATCGAGATTCCAATTTTTAAAATTTAAAAAAAGGATAATGTTTTCTTTTTTACGACTCGAAGAAGAAAAAAGATTTTTCATATATACTACAGAGTCAAATTTACAAAAATTTGGGAAAGCTTATTTATACGGAACATATGATATTACACCAAGTGTATACGATTCATGGTTTAGTGAATGTTCGTTGTCTTCCAATGTTATATGGTTTATTTACTCGAATTCATGTTTACTAAATTTCTTAAAGAATTAAAAAGTAAACTAAGCTTTGGTCCATTATCAATTACAAGCGATTTTTAAAAAGCTTTTTTAAAAACCTCAAATAAAGTTTTCGATTTAGTAAATTTTTCATTATAAGCAATTTATAAGGAGAAAAATAACAGAACATTAAATATTTTGGAATCGGGATTAAAACAAAAATATTTTGAAGATGAACAAGTTTGCCTTTTTTTGAAAATCCTCCAATGCATTTTGAAAATCCCCCGGACGATGAAAGAGAAGCATTTAAACTAATACAATCGAAGGTTATTGATGAAAAAATTAAGACTTTTTATAAGTTTATTGAGAAAAATTATATGGGGAGGGTTGTTGAAACAAAACAAGCCGTGGAGGAGGATTAAAGTACATTAAAACATCCAAACAACATTTGTTTCCAGTAAGATTGTGGAATTTCTATTCTAGAATAAATGAATGTTTTCTGCGAACGAATAATTTTGAAGTTTCGTGGCATAATGTTTTTATATATGTTATATAAAGACCGATTTGTATATTCTTTGATAGACTCGTTTATTAAGGAGAAAAATAATGTAGAATCTGACTTTGTAAAACTCAAAACTGGTCGATGATGAAGAATATTCGAATTCGCAAAACCATAAAATTTCAACCAAGGAACTTCTGAATTCGATAATGTATGAAATAATTGGATCTTGATAGAAAAATGGAGCGAAAGCGACCTTTTTTTGAGACCGGCCCCATTCTTGGCTACGCCACTGGTCTTAATTTGAAAAAATTTGAATTCTTTATGAGAAATCACTATGAGAAACAGAAGGTACCTAAAAATTCAGATTTGTTAGTGATTTTTCAAAAAAAATATTTCTTTGGTAAAATTAATCGATTATTTTAGCTTTTTAATAGTTATTCGCCATTAAAGATAATTTGAAACAAAAAAAAATAAAAATCATATTTTTTTGTTTCAAAATCGAAAATTAACTAAAAAATCTGAATTTTAAGGCCAAATATACATAAAAGTAACTTCCTTATTAATGTAATGCATCATAGTAAGTAAGTTTTAACTTTTCGACCGATTTAAAGGATAAAGGATGAAAAATTTTTTAAGGTACCGTCTAAGAGTGATTTATCATAAAGAATTCAAATTTTAAATAATATTGGGGGTGTTCCTATAAATTTGGCCTAACGCACCCGGGTGTTCTCATTTTAAAACCAGTTTTTTTGGTTTAAAATGTTCAATAAAAAAAATATGACAATTTCAATTTTATTTTGGGAAAGAGTAGAAAAAATTAAATTTTTTGAAACATATAAAAAAGTCTTTTCTTCCTGTTAGCGCACCCGAGTTCGTGTTTTTGTTAAAAATGGGGGTTGCGTGTTTTTCAGGTATCCTTTTTTTTTTACTTTTAACTCAAACTAAATTCCCTTTGGGTCATTTTAACTCGCTAAATTTTTTTTTACTAAATCCATACTACTCAAATTTTTGATTTTTCAATAATCCGGGAAAATTAATCCGAAATTCTGATTTTAAGCGCTATTTTTATTCGGATTAAAGGTATTTCGTTTTTTTTTTAATTATCAAATGAATAACTTAGTATTAAAGCAAGATGAATAATCGCGGCGTTTAATTAAAAATAAAAAAAAGGGAAATTAAAAAATAAAAACTTTCAAATTAAACTACCGTAAAATGTTGGTACGACATTGGCGTCTTAGATTCAGATAAAGAATTTAAACCTATAGATTTAAAAAAATGCTTTGATTTTTTTGATGATGCTTGGAATGAAATCAAGCAAAATATAATAAAAAATTGTTGGAGACATTCGGAGATATTACCTTGTTCTGTGATGGAAAAACTTTACTTGGATACTAACCTATCAGAGTGTCCAATTTTAGTCAATGAATTGGATGAACTCTTACATAAACTTAATCTTTTGGACAGCGAATTAAATATGAACTCTCTAGAATACATAAATGTAGACGAGTTTTGTCCGATTCACCAAATGTACAGGAGATTGTTGAAGACGTCCATACAAGTGAGAATTTGGTGAAAGATCAGGTCATCCAAGATGAAATTGAAGATGAACCCGAGTTTATAACTAAAAGCGTAGGCTTTGAAACATATCAAAAAGTGCTAGGTTATTTAGAGCAGTTTAGTACTATAAAAACTGAAGACATGCGGTCTATTAAAGATATTTTTTAAAAGGTTGAGATTGAGGAGCTTCAAAAATTCAACCAACCATTTTTGATATTTTAAGACTTTCAAAAAGTTAAATTTTACTATCCGAAATCAATTTTAAATTTTTCTATAACGATTTTTTGTATAATGTTAAATTAAGTAATAATAAATTTTGTAAAAAAAGATTGTTAATTATGATATTTCGATGTAACCTATTTTACTTATATCCCTAAATATGGCCTGGACAAAAGGGGGGATATAACCGAGGAATGACTGTATTTAGAATAATTATAAGGACATAGAAATAATTTAGTTACGTTTATAAAATATACAACAAACTAGTAACAATGAATTACTAGCATAGAAGGTCTCTTAACCATGATAGTTGTCAGGCTTGTGAGCACATAAACGCCCGCTAACACCTCTTAAAGCAAAATTTAAAATTAAATCAAAATAAAAAAAATTTCTCATTTTATTTGATATGAATTATCCTTAATAATTTATTTTAAGTCATAAAAGATATTCTTATTTAAGCTTTTTGAATATCCATATCTTTTATAAAAAGTATAATTTCTTTTGATCAATTCAATAAAAAATGATTTAAATTTTATAAATAGATATTGAATCTAGATAAAACACATTTTTAAAATGTGAAAGCTTGAAAAAAAAACATTCAAAATTAATATTGAAACCTGTCAAAATACGCCAACCAAGAATGCTTATTTTCTGAAAACAACTAATTACGGACTGGTACATAATGAAATTAAAAGGAAATGCTACGCTTTTCATAAACTACCACGTACCCTAATAGGCGTACTCCAATCGAAAGCCATTAATTAAGATCCTTAAAACCACATAATTTACATTTCCAGGTACTTTAAGTGAGATTAAGTTAGTAAAAATTACGTTTGTTATTTTAATTTAAAAAATTTCTGATTTTTTAAATTGTGGATAAAATATGTAGATTTTAACTTGAATCTTTTAAAAAGGTTACAGTTTAATTAGTTTACTTTGGCGATTGTTTTCTTTTCCTCTTGCTTAACTCTTCCTTTATTTCTTAGAAAAAGAAGTTTTAAAAAATACATTAGTTTGATTGTTTTTTGGGAAAGTCGTGAAATGAAAGAAGAAAAGTTGGGGCTTTTCAAAAATCTGACCCAATGGTCACCGGTTGAGGTGGAATAAAACATATAAAAATAGCTTAACATTTGAAGAAAGGAAAAAGTTTGTTTTAATTTGTACTGTATTTTTTTTCTAAATTTTATTTCTCTTCGAAAACTGAAGGAAAAATTTGTGGATTATATTCTAGTAAAAAGTATCAATTTTAGTTTTCAGAATGAATAATCGTCAACTTAATATTGAATGTATGTATTAATATCCTCTATGAAGATCCATAGGCAAGATTAAATTGATCTTTAATTCGTTCCTTTAAACAGTTCCTTTTCAAACATATGAATATTCCGAATCAATTTGTACGAAGCAATTTTTCAGATAATAAAAATTGTCATATTTAATTAAAACATAAACTTCATAACTTCCTGATCAAAATTTCAAAAGGACTATCATACATTTGAAATGTTTTTGTCGATAACATTTAGTTTTAAACAGAATTTTAAAAATTAGCTTTTAAAACGAGGCGTATATATTCATTATTTAATGATTTTCCGCCAAAATGATTTTAATATGATATAAAAAGCAAAATATTTCATTTCGCTAATTTTATGTATGACCACGCAAATAATTTTTCGTAATTTCTGACCTTAGCCTAAAAGATCTATGTTGATTTCATAAGACTCAAAATTATTTAATTAGTTAAAAAAATAAAAATAGGGGCTTATTTATGAAAATAAAACCAAAATAACAAGTCCTAATCTTTTTCCTTTAAATATTTTTAAAAAAATATATTGAATATTAAAAAAATAAAAAACAAGAATAAAATTTTTCGATTAAAGATCTTGTTGATATTTAAAATAATAAATTATTTGTTGATTAATGAAACAAGAAAAAAAGGATTATTTTCAAGAACTAAGGGCTCAAGATGTTATGACTTTTGAACTAAAAAATAAATCTTTTTTAAGAGATTTGATTTAAAAACAAAATTTGGTAAAAAATACTTTTGTTTTTTGAAGAAACAAAACTGAAAGAAATAAACAATTAAGTATTTTGATAAAATATTGGAACTTTTTTTGGAAAAGAGGCGGCTATTAAGCTTACAATTTGACCTTAAATCGTTATTTGATTTTGTATTGATTACTTTAGTTTTAGATACGCAAAAAAATCCCAAGAGGAGTTCGAGAAAAAAAGCATGAAATAAGCCTAGATTAATTCAAAATTACAAAAATACATGTCTTAATTGTTTAGCATATTATTTTTCCTTAGACACATATTCCGTTGGGCGATATAAATGACAAAAGACAGTGATCTCCTATTGAGAATGCTTAATAAATTAACAGAAATACTTTGTCTAAACATTATTTTTTTTTCTTTAGCATTTCAAAAAATATAAGAAATTATCAGTCAGTAAAAAGAAAAAAATTTAAATTTTTTTAAATGATTATATTACATGATTTGATTTTTTAAAAAAAATATTTCTCATAAAATAAAACAATTTAAGCTTTGTTTAATCTTTTTTTAATTTTTATTTTCATTTTTTTAATAAAAACAAAAAACAAAAAAAAATAAAATTTTATAACTATGAAAACAATTCACATAGCCTTGGTGGAAATAATCCTAATTAAATTATTTAGTTTGAAAAGAGGATATAGTTCATCAATTAACAATCAACAGGAACTTATTTATAATTATAAGAGAACTTTTAGAGCGTGTAATGATCCAGATACAAAAGAATTAGATGAAATGTATTCCAAGTATGTGATAGAATTCCTAAAACTTGAAGAAATACAATTAAAAAAATCTTTGGGAGATGTACATAACGACACAGCGGATTTCGATTTTGAAAAAAGTGCCTATTTTGAAAACACACAATGCAATGAGCACATAAGAAATAGAACTCTAATCAACCAGCAATCATTATGTCCGTGGCGTAACAAAATTATACATCGGGATGATAGATATCCACGATATAAATCAATTGCTAAATGTACATGTGAAAATTGCGCAACAAAATCTCAATCGTTTTTTAATTGTATGCCAGTTTTTAGAACTGCTCCTGTTTTAATTAGGAAAAAATGTCTATCAAACGGAACCAATGAATGGATTCCAGGTTTAGAAAAAATAAGCTTTGCTTGTGTATGTGCTTTTCGACACAAATATATTCCTCATCGCATTTGAAATTTTAGTAAAACAAATTAATTTAATAAAAGTTCAAATAAAATTAGTAATTTTATTGTAGTTTTTTTTTTTATTTTATGGTTTATTTATTTATTATATTTTAGAACAAAAACGAAGATCCTTAAGGATCTTAAAGATTTATTTTTTATTTCATTTAAAGTATTTTAAGTTTTTTTTAATAAATATTAGTTTAAAAATCAATTATTTTTAGAATTTTTTAGACTAGATTAAAGTGAAATTTTGAATATTGAATTAAAAAAATTAATTTCCCTCAGCGACCAAAAAGAGATTAAGGATGAGATACTTCTCAAATTTTTTCTTGCCTAATTTAGAGAAGGATCTAGGAGTGAATTTTCATATTGATTTCAAATAGAATGCTCAAGTTAATTTCTCTTTTGGCAAAGCAAATAGAATTTTAGGAATGATTTCTAAAAATTCAATTAGAAATTTTAAAAACCTTTTATATGAAGAAAGGTTAAGAAAATTGAAACTTAAACAAGAGAATTGCAATGAACTGCTATAACCGGACGGTTCTATTCGGCACGGTCGGGTCGCGGTTATTTTTACTACTACAAGTATTTTTGGCCAAACAATCTTTTTATAAAGTTATTTCAAATGATTCTAAAGTTTTTATTTAAATAAAACTAAACTTGTAATTCTTTTAGAAGTTAAATAAGCGAATAAATGAGATCGTTTGTTGGTCATATTTTCTTGCATCTAAGGCAATTATGAATTTTGATTTCATAATATTTCTTTAAATATTATCAAATATCAAAAGCCTAAGAAAATTTGATAAAAACTATAGGGAAATTTATTCCGGATAGAATTTAGTATTTTTTTGAGTTAAAATATTACTAAAATTAATTACGTATCAATTTTATTTTATAAGACAATATAATGAAAAAATTTTGGAAAGAATGATTGTTCACCAAAGGATTTTTATTGAAAGAAAACAAAAAAAAGAACTTGTTTAGATCGTATCATAAAGATTATTTTCATTAATTTTTATAATATTTATTTTTTTGGTGAAAAGAAATTAATATGATGACTTTAATAAGATGTAAAATAATATAAAAGCAAAGTATGAAATCTCTTTTTCAAAAATTAACTTACCTGTAGCCGTACTCGAGCAAATGTGAATGAAGTACGGGTACGGCGTTAATTGATCTAATTATTCCGAATTAATTTTCTTTTTTTCAATACATCACAGCTAATGAAAAAATAAAATTTTTAAATAAAGTTCATTATTTAAATTGAGAACGAATCTTAATCCGAAAGATATTTTACTTTGTAATATTTTAGACCAATTCATGAAAATATATGGAAAGAAAAATTTTCGTTAATTTTATAAATTAGATTCCGTTGATTAAAAATTATAGGCGAAATTTCCGCATTTTAGTTGAACTTGTGCTGAAAAAAATTGAAAAAACTCCGGAAATGAGGTCAACGGAATACTTTTTCCGAATTTTAGGCAAAACTAGCTTTTCATTAATATTTTATTTTTTTATTTTAACTTGAGGTCATTTAAGGTTATGCACTCAATTTAAGTTTTTAGTTTATGATTTTTATCAGCATTAGCAAAAATTTTATCAAATTAAATAAAATAATTAAATTCTTAGATTTCATCGTGTGTGATTTTAATTTGAAATGTTTTTTTTTCTTTTAAATAATTATCATAAGCATTTCATCAGGCTTTTTTAAAAAAAAATCTTAAGAAATTTTTATCTTTTTTGAATTTTTAAAAAATATTATCTTAATTGAAAAGATGGAAGCATTTTTAAATAGAATACTTTAAGCATGATTAGTCTGATACTTCAAAATTAGTATTAAATTTATGCACTTTTAAATTTAGTCAAAATGTAAAAATTTAATTTGATTCAAGCTTTCTACTAGAATTACTCAAGGAAAAAAATGAAATTAGACTTTAAAAGCTAAATATTTATCAGTCTGTCAAAAAAATTTGGCTTAAAATTGGAAATTTTCAAATTTGTTCTTATTCGTACGCATTGATAAAGATGATTAAAAAGATAAAAATTAATTTAATTAATTAAAAATTAGAAATGATGACGAACTGATCGTTTCTAATTTTGTATACTTGTCCTTTGGACTTCGGTCGTTATACTATTTTATTTTAAATTTGTAAATATCCGCTTTCGTTACTGTACTGTACAGCTACAAAATAAAATTAATAGAAATTCAGTACCAGCAACGTAGGCGGGTTGGTGACCGGGAAATTTTTATAGAGCGGGATCTGTGTCGATTGACGGAGCGGAGTTTTTGGACACAATTAGAATCATCGAGATGTGAATTTTCAAAGAGCTTTGTATTTTTAAAGAAAAAAGCATCAAGTCTTATTAATTAGATCATAATATCGGATGCCCGAAAATGCTTGGCAGTTTTTTCGAATTAAAAAAAAATTATTGTCGGATCTTGATAAAATTATAAAAATTGACTATCTTATACCGAATTTTGTCTAGTTTTCGAAAATAATAGAATTAAAAAAAAATTTTTTTTCAAAGTGAAATATTTTCGGTTTTGACCACCACCTATATAAATGAAATATTTTTTTAAAAAATCGAAACCATCTTCGCTTGATATTATCATTATATATTTAAATTTTTATTCAGAAAATTTTCGGAAACTTTTTAATTGAAAAATAAAATTTATAGATATCAATGTTAATGACTTAGGAACCTTACCTTTTTTAGACTTTTAAGGTAAATTTCAATTGCAGAAAAAATTTTCTGATTCAAGGGATTGATTATTTTGAACAAAAATAAATTAAAATATATACAGTGGTGTTCTGATTTTTGTATTTTACGTAATTTTACGTAAAATTACGTAAATTTACGTAAAATCAAAAAGGGACAAAAAATTTCAAAATTTTCCAATTTTTTCCTATTTTTAAAAATTCATTTTAAGAAATTCGAATAGAAAAAATTTTCCATTTTTTACCTTTTTTTACGTAAATTTACGTAAAATTTAGTAAATTTTGGTAAAAAATTGTAAAATTAAGTAAATAATCGTAAAAAAATGTAAAATAATTTAAATCGTTTGTTTTTTGAGTACGTTTCCATTTAAACTACTTTTTTTCAATTAAAATTTAGAAAGAAAACTGTAAAGATGAACAACGATATATCTTAATCCTTTAAAAACTAAATTTTTGGGTTTTTTTTTTGTTCCTCGAATTTTCATACGAAAGGTTAGCAAAGGATAAAAAAAAATATCTAAAATGTGTTTGATTATACAAATAAGGTATTAAACTATAAAGAGAGGTAAAATAGATCGTTAAAAACAAACGATTTAAATTATTTTACATTTTTTTACGATTATTTACTTAATTTTACAATTTTTTACCAAAATTTACTAAATTTTACGTAAATTTACGTAAAAAAAGGTAAAAAATGGAAAATTTTTTCTATTCGAATTTCTTAAAATGAATTTTTAAAAATAGGAAAAAATTGGAAAATTTTGAAATTTTTTGTCCCTTTTTGATTTTACGTAAATTTACGTAATTTTACGTAAAATTACGTAAATTTACGTAAAATCACGTAAATTTACCTTTTTTTACAAAAAATATTTACGTAAATTTACGTAAAAAAAGGTAAAATTACGTAAATTTACGTAAAATACAAAAATCAGAACACCACTGTAATAATGGGCCATTATATATTTTAATTTATTTTTGTTCAAAATAATCAATCCCTTGAATCAGAAAATTTTTATTGCGGCACTAAAGACCTGATTTTAGATTTAGAGCATGCAGCACCAGTCAGCAAACCAGCAAACATTGGCGAGATGGTGAATAGCGCATGCACCAGAGACGAATCTTAAGTTATGGTGCTGCAATATCTAGCAAGGGAATACGGTAATTTATTTTAGTAAAAGATTATTAATTTTAACATATTTTGTAATTTTTAGAAAATTTAATTTTTATTTGTAATTTTTCAATGACCATTATTCTTTTAAGCTAAAAAAAATAGACCAGCAAAAATTCGATTCAAATTAAAAAATAAAATGACTATTTTTGTTGAACTTGCTTTTTAAATTAAAGGAGTATTCGGAAATTAATGTAAGCAAATACGTAAATTTTAACATCATATTTTTCCAATGAGAAATTTAGTAAAAAATTATGTTTAAATATTTAGGTTCTAATTTAAAAAAATATTAAATCATTAGGATTTTTAATCGGCTCTTTAAAATAAATTATTAGTCTTCTTCTAAATATCTTTTAAATATATATTTCGTTTACTCATTATTAGGCCTTCAGTGATTTTTTTAAAATTCTTGATGCTCTAAAATGATTTAAAAGCTAATGCTATCGAGACACGTCTAGAACTACATTAAAAATTGCGTTTTAAATTTAGAAAATTTAGTTAAGTCATTTGACCTTTTTTGAAAATCAATAAAAACATGAGGCTTATATTTGAGTTTTTTTTTCAATTAAAAAAATGTCACTATTAAAAGATTTAAATTCTCATAACTATATTATAAATAAAATCTTTGACTAAAAGATTCGGGTTAATAATAATAAAAAACAACATCCAAACAAAAGTTAAAACCCTTATCAAATACTAAAAACAAGGAGATTTAAATTTTATTCATTACTAGCCCATAGGAAAAGAATTATATAGAAATATATTTTCTTGACTAATATTATATTAATTAGAATTGCCTGATTTAATTTGTGGCATAGATGAATCCCATTAACCTATATGTATGCTTCATTTTTTCTAAACTGAATTTTATCTCTAAATAACCATTGGAGATGGTTCAAAATGTGTTTTTAGGGTTCGGGAAGGTTATTTGTATAGGGAAGTTATAATAAAAATCAATCTCAAGTTCCGTTTTCTATTGATTTTGATCGATTTTAAAATACAAGGATACATACAGTGCCTCTCAAAATTATAAGACACTATCGTTTTTTTGCAATAAGTCGAAGGTTTAAGCAAAAATTAGGAGGATAAATGTTTTGGTAAGCTCCCAAAAACTTTTTTTTATTGTTATTAGTCTATTTTTAATAATTCCATGAGTTAAAACCGGAGATAACAATTTAGCCTTTTTAGATCCAATTGTTAAAAGAAGAGTAGGCAAATATGAAGCTAAAATTTATCAAAAAGTAAATTTACCGGTGTTTATCTGAACTGGATTAGCTTAACATCAAGATGATACAAATTTGGCCTAATAAAAGGACTAGTGAATCGTATTTGCAAAGAATGTTCAACCAAAGCTGAAAGAGATTTTGAAATTGGAATACTAAAATACATCTTAAGTTTGAATCAATGTTCAGAATGAATTAATATTCGAAGTAAGTTTATTTCTTTAGTTGAATTTTTTTTTCATTTTCTATACTTTGATCTCCAATCTTTTACAATAAAATATAATATATTTAGATTTGAATGAAAAAGAAATATTATTTCCTTCTAAACCTAAAAAGGAAATATTAAAGCATTTGTTATAAACTTTTTAAAATTTTTCAGTTGTTACTGAGTCGAAATCTAAATTGGAATTAATTGATACGCCAAAATACTTATTTTCATTTATTTATTATTTCAACCTTTTATAGTAATTTACTATTAATATAAAAGTTACTGTTGAAATCTTGATTACCAAAAGACATTATGTTAAATTTAAGAGAGTTAAATTTAATTTTCCATTTTCCCCGAAGTCAGAGCATATGTTTAAGAGAGATTGTAAATGAGAATCTATAGGACTTATAAGAATGGTATCATCAGCGTTAGCTATAATTAAGATATTTAGCCTATTGTACAAGGCACCAATATTGTTGGATCTTCAATAAGGTCATTTATAATTAAATTAAATAGAAATATTACCCCTTGTTTTACACCTGATTTAATTGGGAAAAATTCTGATAC